>RCUC01064624.1:0-11610 GCA_003697995.1 Taxidea taxus jeffersonii
AACATTTATGGAGAAATTAGTGTCCTCACGGTCTAGGGAGGACTTGGCTGCACCCCATCCTTGAGGGACCTGCAGTGTTGTAGGAAAGCTAGCCATGAAAGGAGCTGGCCTACAGAGCATGGCAGGGCTGCGACAGGGCGGTGGGGGCAGCTCTGCCTTGGTCCAGGAGGACTTCATGGGGGCAGTGACTTGGGCTGAGTGGGAAGGATGAGCTAGAGCGGGGTAGAAAGAAGTTCCTGCACAAGGGGCCGTAACCCCTGTGTATATTTGAAACTTAATGTGAGCTGGTCTTCAGGGAGATGGTTCCATGATAGACTTCCAGGGGAAGAAGACCTAGGGAGGGTGGGGTGATCTGAGAAGGCTTCCTGGAGGGGGTATGCTGACCTGGGTTTTTCCCAGGAGACCTGGGGTGTAAACCATGTAATAGTTCCTCCTCCTTCACGCTCCACTGTAAGCTCTTTCTGTCACCACTCAAAAACGGTAGTCACTGCAGCCCCCTCCAACAACTGGAGAAAGGGGACAGCTTCTTCTTCTTCTTTTTTTTTTTTTAAAGATTTTATTTATTTATCTGACAGACAGAGATCACAAGTAGGCAGAGAGGCAGGCAGAGAGAGAGAGGGAAGCAGGCTCCCGGCTGAGCAGAGAGCCCAATGCAGGGCTCGATCCCAGGACCCTGAGATCATGGCCTGAGCTGAAGGCAGAGGCTTTAACCCACTGAGCCACCCAGGCGCCCCAAGGGGACAGCTTCTAATGGTAGAATATGGCAGAGCCAGGCTTCAAACCCAGGTCAGCCCGGCTCCAAATCCTCTGAACGGATCCTACCAGAAAGGGCTGTGCTAACTTAAGTGTCTGAGGCTGGCAAAGAGGTCTTTCAGGCTCGGGAACTGCCGGGGAAGGCGGCCGATGTGGGGGCAGTGGTGGGGGTGTGGATGACCTTGACAGATGAGGTGTGGGCACAGCGCAGAGCCCCACAGGGCTTCTGAATCAGGTGTACCAACCGCACAGCAGGAGCAGAGGCTGGCAGGGGCCAGGCCCTCGGGGCCCCAGATAACCCAATAACAGACACAGGCTCATCCTGCACTCAGCAGGTGGGGGCCTCCAGGTAGCATTTCCCACTTTATTGGGCCCTGTGACCCACTCTGCACAGATGTCTTTGACCCTCACGGCAACCTTGGGAAGAGGTCTTATGCTTCCACTGCCCCCTGTTCCCACCCTCCAGCCTGGCCCTTGCTCCCAGTCGACACTGGCCCCCTTGGCTTTCTGAGTCTGACCTGTTGGTTTGGGTCTTTTGCCCTCCTGCCACCCCCCCACCCCGCTCCCTCAGGCATCTTCAAAATCGAGGACTCTGCCCAGGTGGCCCGGCTGTGGGGCATCCGCAAGAACCGGCCTGCCATGAACTACGACAAGCTGAGCCGCTCCATCCGCCAGTATTACAAGAAAGGCATCATCCGGAAGCCGGACATCTCCCAGCGCCTCGTCTACCAGTTTGTGCACCCCATCTGAGGGCTGCAGGCCAGGCCTTAGGCCTGGAACTGACCCTCACCTGCCCTCCCTCCTGCCCGCCCCTGCCTCTGCCGGAGCCTGAGCTGCAGGAGAGGGCAGTCTGCTGGCATCGGAATCCAAGGTCAGGGAGACGGCAGCCCACAGCTCCCAGGTGTCTAAGTGAGCTCTCTGGGGCCCAAGGGACCCTAGGGTGGGGGTGCTTCCTCCTCGGGTCTGACTGCTCACAGGCCTGGTCCTCTGGAGGATGGAAGGATCCAGGGCCATCCTCAGTATTCACAGCTCCCCGGGGAAGGCTGTCCCTCTACCCCAGCCTCTGACCCTCGGATTTCCAGAGCAGAGCCAGCCAAATGGCTAATGACTTAGCCAAGGCCACTTGTAGTCCAGTGCTCCCTGCCACCCATTCTGCACCATGCTTGGCATGGTGCTGGAACACATCTGCCCCCTGCATTGGGAAGCCAGGGGTGCTCCTGGGAATGGGTAATAAAGATACTAGAGAACCAATATGGCCGTGTCTGTGCAGCAAGTGAGTGGCACAGCCCTGAGGCCACCAATGCTCAGAGTCATTGTGGTTGCAGTGCCCTTGGGGTGGTCAAAGGAGGTTTCCTGGGGGAGGCGGCATTGAGCTGAGCCTACAAGGAAAGGGGTGGTTGATTGGTAGAAGCTGTGGGAGAGAGGCAGTGAGCGGTCAAGGCCAAGGAGGGGCTGGAATGGCCCTCATCTCCTCCCCTTCCAGGTGGGGGCCCAAAGGAGGGAGCAGGAATGGAGCTGGAGGGGGCTTGCAAGGGGACCCTGAGCCTCTGTCTCTGCTTGGCCAACCCCGGGGGCTCTGAGATGGGACAGCAGGGGTGCAGGGAGTGTGGGCTCTTCAGCCCCTGCCGTGGGACCCTGGCTCTGCAGCAGCAAACGGGGTGGAAGAGAGGTTGGCTTGTTTGGGGTGTCCCTCTCTTGGCGGGAGTCACAGACCTCTACGATGCCCCCTGTGAAGCACCCCACGCTGATGGGGAGTGGTGGGGGTCAGAGTCCTGCACGCTGGGGGAGATGGGGACCTCCCACCCACTCTCCGGGAGGCAGCACGTCTCAGCCTCCTCACATTTGTTCAGCCAGCTCCCGTGTCCTGAGGACTGAATACATACTTGGCGCTTCCACTGGTTTTCTGTCATTAACCTTCCCAACAAAACTGTGAGCTCGGGGCTAACCTGCTGTTCTGCAGATGATGAAACAGGCTCAGAGCCATTAAGTGACCTACTCAGAGTCACACAGCCGATCGCCAGCAGAACCAAACACTGAACCCACAGGACAGTGCTCTCTCTGCCCCTCCACACCTCTTGCTCTGTGACTGGTCAGCACTTTTTGCCCCCATAACCCTCCACTTCTTTTTTTTTTTTTTTTTAAGATTTTATTTATTTGACAGAGATCACAAGTAGACAGAGGGGCAGGCAGAGAGAGAGGAGGAAGCAGGCTCCCTGCTGAGCAGAGAGCCCGATTCGGGGCTCAATCCCAGGACCCCGAGATCATGACCTGAGCTGAAGGCAGAGGCCCCAACCCACTGAGCCACCCAGGCGCTCCAACCCTCCACTTCTGATGCCAGGCTCCCAAGAGACGGGACTGCTCGCCAGCCAGTGCTGCCCGGACCACTGAGGGTTAAATGCTTCCCCATATTGCTGCCTTCTGCCCCCAGCAATTTTATTGTCTCCAGAAGAAAGTTTACTCCTGGCAGTGAGCAAACAACAGCTTGGCATCTGTCAGTTGGGACTGGGACAGGACGAGGGGGCCCTGCCCCAGGCCTGTGCCTCTCTGGGCCCCTGGCTATCTGCCTCTTCCCAGGGAGGGGGCTGACTGGGACCCTGGCCAACACTCAGCTCAGCTCTGCTGAACTGGTTTTGTCTCCAGCCTTCCTGCCCTGCCCCCAGCGGAGTCCCCAGAGCCACCTGCTGGCGTGCCCCCAGCTGGACCTGGGCCTGGGCCTGGAGCAGCCTGGGGTCTCAGGTTGGGGCTGGGAGGGAGGAGAGGGAAGGAGACTCATGGCTAGGAGTTGGGAGCTGGAGCGCCTCCAGAAAGGGGCGTCTGGGTGGGTGGGGTGAGGCACCCTCCTTGCAGTTGTAGCTTCGTCAGGAGGCACACAACTCCTTGGCCTCCTTGGCCGGTGCACACCCATGCATGGACACCTCGTGTGCCGACAGCAAACTCCCAATTCCTCCTCCTCTCCTGCACACCTGCCCATCAGAACCCCATCAGCCCAGGTATTCCCCAACAGGCCTGCTGGGCCCTTGCACAAAAAGGCAATCTGACTCTCAGGGTTGGGGGGTGGAGACCTCGTGTGGGGGCTCTGCGCTCAGCGGGGAGTCTGCTTCTACCTCTTCCTTTCCCTTTGCTCCCTCTCCCTCCCCCCCACCGCTGTCTCTCAAATAAATAAATAAAATCTTTTTTAAAAAGAAAAATTAAAACCTATTTGGGGGGTTCACCCTTGAACTGTGAGTTTGGGACCCCGAATGCCCCCAGCACTCGTCAGTGCTCATTCCTCAGGCACACAGAACCCTGGGGCCACGGCCTCAAGAGTCTCAGAGACCATCTGTCACCCACCCTGCGCAGACAGGGCTCAGGTCCCTGGAAGGTTAAAGGCCCAGCCCTCGGTCCTCCAGCGCATTGGCGATCAGCAGGTCAGCGCTCGGCATGCTGGTGGCCACCTCCCTGACAGACCTCCCAACCACAGATAGCTCTAGAGAGTTCGAAAGACACACAAGACTCAAGAGGATCACGTCCAGCCAGGTTGACACAGTTCTGGATTTTATCCACAGTCATACAATCACAACTGAGAGAGATATATTTGTATTTATAGACCTTTAAATTACACGATCATGTACAAAACATGTGCATTGCTGAGACCACAGCACTTCTTGGAGGGTCACAAGTGTCGGACTAATGGAGTCAGGGAGCCTAGGGCAGCAGGTGGCAGGCGGCAGGGCAGCCCCGGGCCCTGGCAGAGCCAGGCCGCAGAATGGTGATTAACTGGGAACCGAACACACGAGTTGCCGAGCCCCACGGAGCGGGCCCGTGCAGCATTGAGGGTGCAGGGAGGGGGCTACGAGAGGTGGCGGGCACAGAGAGGGGCGTGGCCCTCCCACGCGGTGGTGAGTACCCGGACACCAGCACTGACAGGTGGGGCTGAGCCCCTAGAGCTTGGGGGTGGGGGGAACTGCTGGGCGGGAGACCATCCCACTCTGGGGTCCTGAGGAGCCTGGGGACCGAGAGATGGTGGTCCCAAACCGGGCCATGGAGGTGGTTGCTCAGAAAGAATGGGATTTCAAGTCCCTGCCCCGGAGTGGGCAGCTGGAGCACTGAGGGGACAGGCCTGGGGTCCAACTAGGGCCGCAGACCCTCCCCAGGTGCTAGAAAGCCACTGGCATGGAGAGGGGGAGCCCAGGCCCCAAGGTGGCTGTGCCAGCTTCCTGCCTTCCAAGGGTACGTACGTGGTGAAGGTCAAAGGCCCCCAACCTCAACTCCCACCTGGAGGAGAAGCTGCAGAGGCTTTTGGTCTAGAGTTGGGAGGGCAGAGGGCTTCTGAAATCTTGCTTTGGGCTCTGAGGGGCCTAGGGCA
Source organism: Taxidea taxus jeffersonii (assembly GCA_003697995.1). NCBI lineage: Eukaryota > Metazoa > Chordata > Mammalia > Carnivora > Mustelidae > Taxidea > Taxidea taxus. Next base: position 5,099 of record RCUC01064624.1, read on the forward strand.
GATCTCAGGCAGCAGCAGATGCCCAGAGAGCAGACAGTGACAGGAAATAGGGGTCCGGGGTGGGGGCCACAGTTTGCCTGTCCCTGGGGGTACATCATCCTCACCCTCAAACTCCCCTAGCCCCCTGAGTGAGGCCTGGCCAGCTCAGCCACCCCCCACCCCACCCCCAGAGTCTGCCAGGATCCTCTGTGCACACATGAATGAGGCCAGAGCCTGGAGACCATCAGTGGAGCATTGGGAGAAGAAGCAGGGAGCAAAAGAGGACTGAGGGAGGCCAGAAGGGCTGGGGTATCACACTCTCTTTACCTGGAGGTCCTGGGGCCAGGTGCTGAGGAAAGGGGTACGGTAGGGTGTCTGCAGTCCTGAGGCCCAGAAGCTCTCCTTGAGCTACAAGAAGTCCCAGGGCCTCACCCCAGAAGGTTCCGAGAGACTCTTACTGGCCAACCCTCCCCTCACCCCCTTGAGTTTTTGTCCTGCCCTGGTCTTCCCAAGCCTCCAGGGGCTCACATGCGTGGGAGAAGTTGGAACAAGGTACTATGACTCGGTAACCCAGCAGTGCTTTCCTTCTCCAACCCCAGGAAACACCCTGGCTCTGGGCAGGCCCTTGGCCCCCTCCTCGTTCCCGAACCTCCCCCAAAAAAGTCCTTTAACTGAGACCCAGGCCTAGAGTTACGGAGGGGCTGTCAGCCAGGGGGAAATCTGCTCCAGGGGCAAGAGCTGGGTGGGCAGGAGGGGACAAGGAAGAAAGACATGGGACTGTCCTCCTCTGCAGGGCCTCAGTGCCTCCCTCCTGCCAAAGCCATGTCTTTCCCAGGGGCTCTACAGGGCTTTTGATGGTCCCAGGTTGGAGACTCCTTTGGGCCTTGCCCTGTCTTCTCAGGAAGGCCAGAGAAGGGAAAAGAGGGATGGGAGGCCACAAGGCTGTCTCCTGGAGGCTGGCTGAACCTAGTGAATCTGTGGTTTTAGATGCCCATGGGGGGAAGGTGAGCAGGCAAGGTGCCCTCCTCCCCAGGAAATAGGAGGAGGTTGCTACTGTTGCTGGCTTTGCCCTGGGCTTTGAGGCCTCTCCCCCTGCCTGAGGACTTAGGAGGGGGGGCAGGGTTTCTGCAAGTGACCGAAGGGTATGTCTCTCTAAGAGCCTGACCCCAAATTGCTAACAGCTGGAAAGAAGGGCCCCAGCAGGGTCTTGGTCCCTCAGCTGAGCTGGCGTTGGGAGGACTGATGGCCTGCCCCCCTTCACTCACTCTCCTACACACCGGTGACACTATCACCAATTCCAGCTCTCCCCTTGTCATGTCTGGGGGAGTCTAGGGATCCCGGGAAAAGTCTATGGGAAAAGAGAGTGACCGTTGCTCCTCCAGCCCCACCAGTCCTTAGGAGTGAGGCCAGGAGAAGAAGGGTACTCCCCAGGGCAAAACGGAAGACTAAAGACTAGAAGGCCCCCCTCTCTGGGGTCTGGAGGGGAGGCTTTGACAGCAGGGTGGTGGAGGGAGGGGAGCATGGTGGGGCAGAAGGAAGAGGTCAGAAAACCAGGCCCAGAGAAGAGAAGGGGGACAGAGGCTGGCAGCCTGGGGTTCGGGGGAAAGGGTGGGAAGTGTAGTCTGTGGGGAGTGAGGCAAGAGAGAAGGGTCTAGGAGACGACCCTCAGGGCTCGGGAGACTCTTTGGTGGGATCTGAAGAGCAGATGGTTGTAATGTCTCTGTTGGGCTAAATACTAAGACCCTCACCTACCCTGGGGCCATCACCCTGAGTCCCACCACCCTGGCCTCCAGGCGACCCTGCAAATGCTTCTGTCTCTGTATTTTTTGTTTTGTTCTGTTTTGACTTTTAAAAAAATAAAAGCTTGATCGGAAAATATGTCTGGAACTCTATGGCGAGGGAAGAGGGACGAGATAGAGTAGGGAGAGGAGCCAGTGGACGACGAGTGAGGGGTGGCGTGGAGGGGAGCAGGGCAGCTAGATGGCCTCCACGTAGTTGGCGGGATAGAGACCCAGCTGCCCACTGTCCAGCCGCCCGCGGCACCATCCCTGCTCATCCTCCTCGCCCAGCTTGGTGAGCTCGTCTCCTAGGAAGGGGACACACAGCAGCGCGTCGACGGGGGCTCAGCGAGGGCTACCCTCTCCCCTACAATGCTAGTCAGCTCTCTGATACTAATATTCTGGGCCGATCCCAATGCCCTCCTACGACTGCCCCAACGCCTGCCCTGGAGACCAGCCCCAGCCACACCCCGACACCGATGTGCTGCCCCGGGGCCAAACGCCTCATCTGCTTCTGTGGCCCTGTCCACCCCCTACGCCCCAAGCCCAGGTCCAGCCTCTGGCTTCCTTTTCTGGTCTTATCCCTTCAGCTAGCAACTCCTGGCCTCGGACCCTGCTCCCCACCCCATTCCCGTGTCCCACTCTAGGTTTGGCCCCGCCCACGCACCAGGCCCCGCCCCAGCCGCATTCCCGGTAAATCAAGGCATCCCCTGCCCTCAGGCCCCGCCCCTCCCCGCCCACCATACCGGCCTTGAAGCTGAGCTCATCTTGCTCCTGGCCGTCGTAGTCATAGAGTGCACGCACACGCACTCCCTTGGCGTCGTCCTCGAAGGGGTTGGAGCCCCCATTGGCCTCACTGCCCCCGAACGGGTTCCCGCTCTCGTCGTCTGACCACTCGGTGGCGTAAGGCTGGCCCCTGTCGTAGCTGCTAACGCTGAGATGCAAGGAGAGGACCCAGCATGAACTGCCTCTCCCCTTGCCCCTGGCACTGCCCCCTCCTCCAGTTAGACATCTGGCCCAAATCCCAGCGAGGCTGGTGCAGGGATGGGTCCTGTAAGAGGGGGATCCAAGCCAGTAATCCTCACTGACAGCTCACTGGACAAATGTGAGGCAGGACAGCATTATTATCCAGTCCTTGAGTTGGGATGCTGAAAGGGACCCCTGAGAACATCTGACCCCTCATCTGAGAAGGGCACCTAGTGGTTAAGCAGCTTGACCTCTTGGACATCACATCCTGGCTCTGAGGCTTACTTACTAGCCTTGTGCCCTTGGGCAAGTCACTTAATCTCTCCAGGTTTCAGTTTCTCCATCTGCAAAATGGGACACTTTACACACTGCTCAGAGTGTGGGGAGGCTTCAATGAGTTAATATATGGAAAATGTTTACCACAGTGCCTGGCACTGAGTAGGTGCTGTGATTTAGACCATGTCTTGTCTCCTGAGGTAAAACTCATCTCCCCAGGTATGTGGACCCCTCTGGCCCAGGAAGCTCTGCAGGAGGCACTCACCTGCCACGGTCCCCAGCCTGGGATGTGGTCTCCACCACTCCAGTGGCGTTGGTCAGCGTCACCCCCTCTGCCTTCTTGGGCTGCTTCTCTTTCTTGGTGGCGGTGTGAGGAAGGTCTGGGTTCCACTCCTAGTGGGCACCAGGGGAGCAGTGAGGCAGGGGGGCTGCCCCCTGAGGTCCCTTCCAGGCTTTTCTGAACTTTCCTTCCCCATCCCCACACCTCCTCACCTCAAACTGGGGCCAGTTCATGGGCATGCCAGGGCCGCTGGTGCTGCGGAACCACCGGAGGTCATCCTGGGCGTCCGCCCCCCGGATGGCCTGCTCCAGCTCCCGGTACACATGGACATAGCTGTGTGCGGGGGAAATGGGGAATTGGGTGGGGGGCGAGATGAACCATGGCCCTCTCATCTTCACTGAGGGCCAGAGGAGCCATTCAGGGAATCAGGGTGCTGGCAGGCCCCCCAGCTAGGGATCAGGTGGGCTGGTCCAGGAGTAATCCCCTTCCCTATGCCCGCCTTAGCCACTACCCCGTCCTTCCAGAGTAACATCCACTGTTTCTCTCATGCCTAGTCTGCCTCGGCTGGTACCCAAGCAGCCACTGTCTTTGGAGCCTCTTCCTTCTTGGCCCCTGTTGCTCTTACCCTTCCTGTCCCGATACCACAGGGCCCAGGGTGCCGCACATTACTTCTACCCTCGGCCATCCATGCCCGCACCCACCACGCCCCCACGACCAGCCACCTGCTGTTCTCCGCCAGGTTGAGGTGGCGTTTGATGTCCAGCAGCACCTCCTTGAGGAAGACCAGCCGCTTCTCCTCGAACTGCTGGCACTGCTCGAACACCTGCTCCATGCTCTCCATGTACTGGGGCGTGGTCTTGCCCACGTCATCCAGCACCTTCTCATACTTCTCCTGGGTCTGTGGGCACCGGAGCAAAGGAAGGGTGAGACGCAGGCCCGCAGCTCCCCGCTGCCACCCACTCCGAGGGGGCTCTCAGCCGCCAGGCCCTGGGGCACCTTCTGTACGTCCTGCTTGCACTTGTCCACTTTGTCCTGCAGCTTCTTCTGCTGCTCAGGCGTGACCGACTGCTCCGTCTTGCTATTCATCTCCCGCGTCATGGCCAGCTTCTCCTCCTTGCAGGCCAGATGGTAGGCCTTCTTGGCTGCCTCTAGCTGTGGGGTGGAGGGAATAGGAGGGAGAGCTCCCACTTAGGCGCAGGAACAGACGAGGGCCCTCGTCAAGCCCTCCCACCTGCCGGGGGCTGGGAGCACAGATTCAGAAGAGGCAGAAGGGATGTAGGTCCCAGCTCCAGGTATCTGGGAGCCGTGCCCACCCATCTGTGGATGTTTCCCTGTGTGGCGCTGCCTGCTGCATCCATGGGCACCCTCCAGTCAGGTCCTGCTGTGCCTGCCCCATGCGGCTATTTCAGCCGGCAAGGCAGTGCTGTGCCCCCGCAGGCACAACCCCAGCGGGGGATGTCCCGTCCACTCACTCGCCCCCTCTGATCAGACTGCCCCCAGTCTGCTGAGCTCAGCTGCCCACCCTCGCCCCATTGTCAGTGGCCACCCCCTGGGCACCTCCTTCATCTTCTTGGCCCAGGGTTTCTGGGCCTTGCGGAAGCCGTCTTCAGCCTCCTTGGTTTCCTTGAAGCCACCCATGATCTGCTTGTGATAGGCATCCTTCTGCCAGTTCTTGACCTTCTCCAGGTCCTCGTTCAGCAGGTTGTTCTTCACTTCCTGGTGCAGTTCGCTCACCTTGTCCGCCTCCGTCATGATGGCCCCCCAGGCTCGCTCCAGGCTGCCATACTGTGGCCCTGAGGAAATGGTCATGGGGTGACGAGGCCCTCATCACCCCCTGCCCAGGGGCCTCCCCCATGCCTCCTTTCTCCCAGGCTTTCCCCATACTTGCCATGTCCGCAGAAATTGCCCTCCCCTGCTCTCTTTACAGTCTTATCTGTCCTTCAAGGCCCACATACCTCCTCCAGGAAATCTTCCCTGACTGCTCTGCTCTCACACCCCACAGCCTGCAGCCCTCACTGAATTCTTCGTACAGCATCCGCCTCTGTGACCACTCCCTAGCTTCCCTGTCAGCTGGTGAGCCCTGTGGGGGGCAGCCTGGACCCCGCAAGTCCTCACAAGCCCAGTACAGCACCAAGCACACAGTAAGCGCTTCAGGAATGTTGACTGAGCATAAAACTGAGGAAGCAGCTGGTGACAGATGCCAGGAGGCCACTGGGACCAGACACTCCACAGTCATTTGTTGGTCTGTATATAGGGGATCAGCTCTGTGCCAGGCACTATGCGGGGGGAGCACCAGGCTCAGCCCCTGCCCTGGGAGTTTGGGTCTCGTGGAAGGAAAAAAAATTAACAATTACACGGAAACCCCAACCTGAAAGTGTTCCAGATCAAAGAATCGAGAGCCAAGACCACTAAATGGTCTGGATTCTGGATTGCCTTCTGGACCAGCACAATTGCTATAATAAAGTTTGCATATGAGCCATATTAAATGTCCCGAGTTTGATCGCTGAACTATGGTTATGTAAACAAATGTTCTTATTCTTGGGAGCTACACGAAGGATTTAGGGTAAAGTGGCAGGTCTCCCACTTAAATGGTTCAGAAAAACACTGGCATCGAAGAAAGAGGGACTGGGAAAAAACGTTCCCTGGTGAATCTGGTTGAAGATTGTGTAGTTCTCGGCAGGGTTCTTGCAACTTTTCTCTAAATTAAAATTATTTGGAAATAAAAGGTTTGTCTGGGTTTGTTTTGTCTTTTTAATCCAACCTAAAATTGCACAAAGTCAAGTTGAACAGGGACGGGGAGACCTGGCTGGGTGTGGGAGGGTCAGAGTGCAGGGGTGGGGACGGTGCCTTCCGGTGGCGGGAAGGGTGCGGGGACATCCGGGCCGCAGGGCACTCCCGGGCCCCAGACTGGGGGCAGCCGGAGAGGGCCGGAGCGATGCGCCCGGGGTGGGCATGGGGGCACCTTTCTCGATGAGCTGGCGCCAGCGCTTGGCCCAGTCGGTGAGCTGCTGCGCGTACGCCTTCTCGATCTTGGCGCGCTCCTGCACGCAGTTCATCAGGTCGTTACACAGGCGGTGGCCGTCATCGATGCGCTTCACCGTCCGCTTGTAGTTCCCCACCTGGCGGCCAAGGAGCGAGCACGACTCCCGCGGGCTCCCCGCCTCCCCCTACCCCAAGCCGCCCAGGACGCCGCGTCCTGCAGGGGGCGCCCGCCGAGTCCATCTCCCCCCCCC
>RCUC01064628.1:0-17136 GCA_003697995.1 Taxidea taxus jeffersonii
AAGATTAGTTGACCATAGAGTTGAGGGTCTATTTCTGGGCTTTCTATTCTGTTCTATTGATTTATGTGTCTATTTTTGTGCCAGCACATACTGTCTTGATGATGACAGCTTTGTAATAGAGCCTGAAGTCTAGAATTGTGATGCCACCAACTTTGGCTTTCTTTTTCAACATTCCTGTGGCTATTCGAGGTCTTTTCTGGTTTTATTGGCCTTTCAAAGGACAGTTAAACCAAAACACATGGACTATTTCAGAGAGCAGGAAAAGCCTGAATGCTCCATAACTCAATTCTATAGGCTTGCATTAACTCCAGAATCAGATAAAAACAATGAGAAATAAATTTAAAGGTCCAAGTCACCCAAAAACACAGATGTCTTCTGTTGTGTATTGGCACACAGAAAATTAACCAATGAAACAGAATAAAGACTAAGTAACTATATAATTATTAGAGAATAGAGTATATGATAGAGGTAATAATGGCATTCTTTTGAGGAAAGGAAGGACCAGTTAACAAATGAACTTGAAAAACTGTTAATCCACATGGAAAAGAAAATAAAAATGGATTCTATTATAAATAAAGACTAACACCAGAGTGATTAGAAACTGAAATATCAAAAACAAAACTTTTAAACTTTTGGAAGAAAATACATGTGACTCTATCTGTTTTCAAGAAAGTAAGATGTTCCTTGTCAAAATACAAAAAACACTAACCATAAAAGACTGATATATTTGACTTTATAAAAGGTGTTTGGCTCATCAAAATATGCTTTAAAGAATGGGGAAGAAAATAAGTTACATGCTGGGAGAAAGATCCTGTCAGAAAATATTAATCTTAGTCAAAGATTGTGCTGAAAATATAAGGAACTCAATAGAATTCAAATTATATTACAAAGCTATAGTAAATAGAACAGTATGGAATCAGCATAAAAACAGACAGATAATCAATGGAACAGATGAGATAGCCCAAATATAAACCCATGACTATATGGTCAATTAATTTACAACAAAGGATCCAAGAATATATAATGGAGAAAGAACAGTCTCTTCAATAAGTAGTGCTGGGAAAACTGGATAGTCACATTCAAAGAATGAAATTGGACCACTATCTTATATCATAAACAAAAACTAATTGAAAATGGATTAAAAACTTGAATGTAAGATTTGAAACCATAAAACTCTTAGAAGAAAACATAGGCAGGATGCTTCCTGACATTGGTTTTGGTGATGATTTTTTGGATTTGACACCAAGAGCAAAAAATAAGCAAAAAAGGCAACAAAAGCAAAAATAAATGAGGAGGACTACATCAAACTAAAAAGCTTCTGCATAGCAAAGAAAACCATTAACACAATGAAAAGGCAACCCACCAAATGGTAGAAGATATTTGCAAATTATATATCTGAAAAAAGTTAATATACAAAATACATAAAGAACTTACGCAACTCAACAGCAAAAAACCTCCAAACAACCCAATAAAAAAAATGGGCTGAGGACCTAAATAGACATTTTTCCCAAGAAGATATACAGATGGCCAACATGTACATGAGAAGGTGCTCACATCACTAATCATCATGGAAATGCAAATAATAAGCACAATGAAATATCAACTCACACCTGTCATAATGGTTAGTATTAAAAAGACAAGAAATGTTAAGTGTTGGTGAGGATGCAGAGAAAACGGAACCCTTATACAGTGCTGGTGGGAATGTAAATTGGTACAGCCACTGTGGAACACAGAAAACAGTATGGAGGTTCCTCAAAAAATTAAAAATAGAACTACCATATGATCCAGCAATTCCACTTCTGGGTATTTATCTAAGAAAATGAAAATGACATGCACTCCCATGTTTACTATAGCATTACTTAAAATATTAAGATTGTATATGGATATGGAAGCAAACCTAAGTTGCTTATAAATGAATCGATAAAGAAAATGTGGTGTGTGTGTGTGTGTGTGTGTGTGTGTGTGTGTAATGCAGTATTATTCAGCCATAAAAAAGGGAAATCTTGCCATTTGTAATAACACGTATGGACTTAGAGGGCATTATGGTAAATGAAAAAACTCACACAGAGAAAGACAAATAATGTATGATCTCACTTGTATGTGAAATCCAAAACAAAAACTGAGCTCATAGATACAGAGAATAGATATGTGGTTGCCAGAAGTGGGGGGCAAAGGAGTGGTCAAAAGGTACAAACTCCAGTCACAACATAAATAAATCATGGGGATGTAACGTACAGCACGGTGACTATAGTTAATAATGCTGCACTGCATATTTGAAAGTTGCTAAGCAAGTAAATATTAAAAGTTCTCACCACAAGAAAAATTTTTGTAACTATATATAGTGATGGATGTTAACTAGACCTACTTTTCATTTCACACTATGTTCATTTCACAATATATACAAATACTGAATCATTATACCATACACCTGAAACTAATGTATCAAATACATATATAAAATATTTGAAAAGCTAGATTTACTGTGTTATGATACATAAAATCCAGGTCAAACATCAGAAGTTACAAAATGCTTAAAGGATCTATAAGCATACTCAAGAGGCAGAGAATATATAGCCTCGAACTTGGGGAAAACCTTAGGCTGAACTAAATGAAAAAGACTAAGCAAAAGACGTTTTCAAGAAGTAGAATGAGCGCAGTAGAGAGCAAATTAGAGAATGACAATTTCAGGGGCTGGAGCTAATTCAGAACTGCCAGAATTTACACAGAAGTTGGAAAAGAGAGAGATGGGACAGAGTAAGAGTTAATAAGTATGCATTTCTAGGAGAATAAGTTAGGTTCTAACTTATTAACTTAAGTGGACTTTACACTAAAGGTAATAGGAAAGGTTTGAGGCAGGAGAATGGCAGATAAAGATAAGATAAAGAAATAACAAAATAGAAAATCATAATAATCACATGAGTAAAATATGAGTTTTAATCATTAAAATCCCAAACTGCCCTCTTGTAAAGACTATTAAATTGGGACACCATTTGGCAAATTGGATGGAGAAAAAAATTCAGAAGATACAGTATAAAGAACAAGAGGGAAGAAAACTCCAATGGCAAGTCAATAAGAAACAACCTAATAGGCAAAACATATATTTCACAGAAAAGGAAATACATGCAATGATAAAGAGATGCTCAACACTACTTGAATTCAGGGAAATTCAAATAAAGAATACAATGAAATGCTATTCTACTCTTAAGACATGCAGCAACACGAAATGTTAGAGTGACTCAACAGAGGCTCTTATTCATTGCACAAAGGTAAATTGATAAGACCACTTTGGAAAAACAGTATTACTAAAATAAGGTTGATTATTTGTATAGCCCATGACCCCCAGTGATTTCACGCCTAGAGAAACTTCTATATTTGTACCAAGAGACACCTATGAGGATATTCACAGCAGCGCTTTTATTAATAAAACACTGGAAACCCAAGTATTTCTCAAAGAACAATCAATAACGGGCACCCGGGTGGCTCAGTTGGTTAAGTATCTGCCTTCAGCTCATGTCATAATCTCAGGGTCCTGGGGTCAAGCCCCAAATCAGGCTCCCCACTCAACAGGGAGCCTGCTTCTCTGTCTCTCCCTGCTCCTACCCCCAACTTGTGCTCTCTTGCACGTTCTCTCTCAAATACATAAAAAATCTTTTAAAAAAAAAGATCAATTAAAAAAAAGATCAATAAATGAATCTTGGCACAGTCACCCAATAGAATATTATATAGCAGTAAAATGAATAATAGCCAAGCAAAGCAACATGGGTCACTCTTAGAGACATAATTTTGAGTGAAAATCATGTCTCAGAAGATATACTTTTTTTTTTTTTACAAAGTTGATAAACAAGCAAAAGTAAACACTGTAACCATTTAGTCAGATATACTTAAGATAAAAAAATTTTAAAGGAGTCATAAATACAAAGTTCTGAAAATATTAACTTGATGGTGGGGAGAGGGAAAAGGCAATGCACGAATCAGTGATGAAATGTATGATTAACCAAGAATTATGAGTAATCCAATTCTGTAATTCAATTTAACTAAAATTTTTAAAAAAGGCTGTAGTAATCATCCCTATATACATACCTTAGTATATACATCCCTGTATATGTGTCTTTGTAAATGTATCTATTAGTAAATTCTAAGAAATGAAATTTGTGAATAGGTACATTTAGCATTTTGAAGATTTCCCCCAGTGGCCCCAAAGAATAGCTATAGCAGTTTATTTTCTCAGCTCTAAAGTATCTTAGGGTGTCTGTCTTCTCTTTACCAAAACCCAATATTGTCAACCTTTTGGGCTTTGCCAGTCAGATAAGTAATATCTCATTATTTTGATTTCTATTTAAATATGGGCCTTATTGAGTGCCATACAAATTGGCCATTTGTATTTCTTCCTTTGTTCATACTTTCTTCAAGCTCTAGTCCTCAAGAATAATCCACCTTATTGCATAATAATCTTTAAGAGGATTTTATTTGTGCATTGAAGAATGTAGCCGCTGCTTATAATGTGCATTCTAATTGGGGAAATGCCCATCACTGGACTACCACTGTGCTCTATGTTTCTGTGGTATAGTATATATATCTGGATGTATTTTACTATTCATAGGGTCAAACTTACCAATTTTCTGTTGTAACTTCTGAATTCAGAGTTTTTAAATTAACAGGTCTCTAACATAACTTTCCCGGGATGAAGCTCTGGAAAAGAATGTACTAGCTCTATCATTCCTATCTGTGGAGCTTTCCTGGTGTTTGATGCCACCTTAATGTAGTTTAAAATATATATGTATCTAAAGGCATCAATAGACTTTTAATGTATAACTATACCCTCAACCTAGACAAAGGAAAATTTGCCTTTTGCCAGGATTTGGACTTAGATGCCAACCCTAAAACAGTACATAATAGTATGCAGAAGTAATGAAAAGGAAGGGCCTTTAAGCTTCTGCATCTGATTTCAACACACATTATTTCAGCCATGTATTGCATCACGCAAAGTAAAAAGCAATAAAAATGAACACACAAATGAAAAAAATCTTTAACAAAAAGGAAAAACCTGCTCAGTTGCTTAAACTTAAATATGCAGTATGTATCCCCAAAAGAGCATCTTACCTGTTAAAGCTGCCTTGGAATATATATAAGGCATCACAGACAGCAGGAGGTGGATGCACCAGTCCTTGAAAAAAACTCACGGAATGCTGAAACCAACCAGCAGGCAAGAACACCCACTCAGTGCTGCCCCAAACAGGAATGAGCCCTTCACTGCACTGCTCCCCAAGGTCCCACAATTACACATAAGCACTGGGTTGTAACTTAATGATTGCAACAATAACCACAATTATTTTCACTCATGGAATTGGTTTATGATTTTAAGAAAAGGAAAATTCAAAAATTTTTGCACTAGTTATCTTATAATTTTCCCTAGGAAATTAGTAAAACTGCCAAATATATGTAATTGTGTAGTTGGTTTCATTTGCCCAGAATTATTAGGCTCAGCTCTCCTGTTGAGAGGGTAATCAAACTTCTCTTCATCAAGCCAACAAACACTATTAGTCCTTAATTCTGTCATGTGTCCACATAAATCTACAAGGAGATAAAATGACCTAAATAATAATGATCTCAGTTTTTAAAAATGTGTCTAATAAGAGATTTCTTTCATTATTATTTGTAACTGACAAGAGCTTTATCTTCTCTGAATGTTTTAAAATATTTACTGCATGTAGCAACCCCTATTTTTTTGTGAGGTAGTTTATACATGTGTTTTCATTTAATCATCACCATCTGAAAGCAACCATAATAGAAATAAAAACTTAAGGTAAAAAACTTAATATTAAAATTTATAGTCTGAACTTTAGACCAGTACTCATTCATATAAGATTACTTGTCTTAAAAGAGGAATGGTTCCTCGCAAGAAGCTATAGTTTTTATAATACAAACTAATTACCAGTTGACATACACCACCACCAACCTGCCTGTGCCTTAGTAGTTATCAGTTTATCATTTAGTAATGTACAATTTCCATTGAGATTGCATCAGTCCAGAGTGATAAAATGAATCGTTTGCAGTAGCATATGCTGAGATCCATAATAGGACAGCTTGCTTTTATCAGCTGTTTGCAGTAAAACTGACTACATTATCACATAGCATTTAATAAGTAATTCAGGCATTCAAAATTGATATTAACAATAAAAGCTAACATTTATTTAGCATTTATTAAATGCCAGTCCCTGTAAGAGCTAGCAACTATCCCATTCAGTAAGAACTATTATCATCTCCATTTTGTAGATATAGGAAATTATGGCCCAAAGAGTTAAGTCACTTTAAGGTCACACAAGCAGTAAATGGGGAGAACTGAAATCTCAACCAACTTTGGCTCTAACAGTAATACAGACAATAACAATGAGGACAGAATATAAGGACAACCCAACTCACTAATAGATACATAGCTTTCAACAAATTAAAGATTGTTATAATTGTTATAACAATTGTTATAATGTTATAAGCATTATATAACTGACTCCCCAGGAGTAAAATTGTAAGCTGTTGAATTCTGTGAGCATAAAGGGAAGAGAGGGAGAACTGGAGTACCCTTCATTTATGAATGAAAGTTGGGTAGAAAAAGCAAAATTGTAAAAACTTGCTAAGTAACAAATTAAAGATGGGGTGGTAGAAGGAATCTGTGAACAATATTGGGTGGTCTTAAAACTAACAATAAGATGGTCAGATGAAAAACCACCTCATGGATTTTTCTGAGTGGATTCAAAGTGATATAAAGAGATGAAAAGACACACATAATTCTAGGTTGTGCTTGTTAATGGTTCCAAAGGGGAAGCTAAGAATTTGCCCAATGTGATCAGTAACAGAAGCTAGTAGAGAATTTAAGAGAGTGGTAACAGATGGAGTTAAAAAAGGCAGACATGGGACAGACGCCTGGGTGGCTCAGTCACTTAAGCCTCTGCCTTTGGCTATGATCCCAGGGCCCTGGGACAGAGTCCCATGTCAGGCTCCATGCTCAGTGGGGAGCCTGCTTCTCCCTCTGCCTGCTACTCCTCCTGCTTGTGCGCTCTTTCTCTCTCTGACAAATAAATAAAAAATCTTAAAAAACAAAACAAACAAAACAGCAGACACAAGAGGATCTGGCTGCAAGTACATAAGATTACTGTAAGGCCAAAGAATTCACCTCTATTGATGAAGTAAAAGGGAGGGTGAATAGGAATTCAACAAGAATAGGAAGTCCGCACTGTCACAAAGAAGTCTACAAGATGAAGTAAAAGTTTAAGCCTAGGACATACTGAAAGTATGAAGACATCATTTAAATAAGCAAGATAATCAAGACTTAAGCTCCATGAGGGATGATGAAGATGGCTACTTTGGTAACTTGGGTCAAACCCTTCTTCAAAATTTTGCTCAGAAAGGAACAAAAGGAAAGGGAAGAAATACTATTACTGAGAATATAAGGTCTGAAAGTAAAATGGCAGAAATAATTTAAAGGCCAGCAAACATTAAAATACCACGGTTGGCTAGAGTTAATTTTGAGACTCACGAGTCTGAGAAGACCTGTAGCGGCAGTACTTTAAAATTTAAATTCCCTTCACAGAGTCCAAAATAAAAGCAGAAGTGGGAATACAAATCTATGAATAGACATGTTATGAACATTTGGTCTCAAATGGCAATTCTTTTTGAAAATTGATCTCTGTATGAGCTTTGGGGTATGATTCCAAACCTGTAACTGGAGAATTTCATAACAGCTGGGTCCATCATGGATTTTTGAAAGAACTAAAACTTCTAAAATAACAGTTCAGAAATCACACTAGCACAGAAAGTGATATAATTCCCCCCGCCTTTTTTGTCAGCAGATAGAAACTATTCCAAGGCTGAGAACAGTGTCAACGCTAACCCTACCAAAGAGGAAAATATTAAGTTAGCAGCTTTAAGTCACAGATAGCAGTAGTATTCATGGGAAGAGTGGCGTTTAATCACACCGCAGTGTTGAATGACTAATAATGGGTCAGCCTGAAGCTGGTGGATTCTCCAGAGGAAGGAGGAGGACATGTTCATATTACAGCTTGATGTCTGTGCTAGAAAAAGTTCAGACCAAGAATTAAACACTGCACAATTCCAAGGGACACCATGAATTTTGTCATCTTTTGTGGATGGCATCCCCTCCATTTATATAGTAACAGCCTGCCCATCCTAACATAGCCATGTTGGTTCTAACAGCTCACTGCTTGATCAAGAGCTCCCAGGTTTATATGAGAAACATATCATTCCTTTCTTGTTACCACTTCCTCAACTTTAAAAGGGTCTAAAATGCCAAAGAATATTCCTTCATACAAACAAGTATTTGTTTTATCAAAATAAAATATTATTGCTGTATTTTTCATTTGATCCTGTTATGAAATAATTTTTTTTAATTAACTGAGTAAAATGAAAGAACCTAAGGGAATTGAGTCATCTGGCCAATCACTTACTCTATGTGAACACTTCCCAGAATTTTTTCCACAGAATACGGAATTAATATGGAATATTAAAAGAGTTCCATGGTCAGTAAGTTGAAATGCCACAACTATCCATCTGGGAATATCATCATGTGTATTAACCTAGTAAGGCCCTAAAGAAAGTGGTTTTGTTATCCCAGTGTTTCCCATGCTTATTTGATCATAAAACTTGTTTTGTTTTGAGGAACATCAGTGATATGAGAAGAGTTTGGGAAATGCCACTCAAAGTTTACCATGTATACATGTATTACTTGTAAACAATTAAAACAGAACATTCAAAACTAAAATAAGATTTCTTTGAAGACTGTAGAGTACTAAAGGAAACTGCAGTGCCTCAGGATCAACAAATGTGGGTTGATAGATTTATCTGGTAAAATGACAACCAAAACACCTATTTATTGCATATTCAGTGATGCCAGAAATATAGGACAAAAACCATGTTGTATAGTACTTACTGTCACTTAGCACATAACTCTCATAAGATGGATAAAAATATATCAATATTTGGATTGAGCATTTTAAGTGCTCAGTATGAACATATAGCTGTACTTATTTTAAAACTTGTTTATCAGAAAACATCTACATGTCTAGGACTTCAGGAGCTCACAACCTTAATAATCTCTCCTCATGTTATTGACTACATTGAGAATATCTACTGATACCAAAACAATGGCACCTACTGAAGATTATTACAATACTTACCACATTACAAAAAGAATCCAGACCAATGCTATGTACATACTTAGTACATTCTGGATTAGACCAAGTAAAATTTAACAACAAGCTGAACAGCATTCTATAAAACAAAAACAAAAAGTCAGTTAGGCTAATTCTGTCTGTTTTTCTATGCTATGGACTCATAGTGAGAAAGAAGATTGTCTTGGAACTTGATGACTGAATCAAATCTGAGTTCATTAAAGTTTATCTACATTTACCTTAAGAGAAGTTCTTTGGGTAACTTTTTATTAATAAGGCCTTCATCATTATTTGAGAAAACCTGAAAGAAAAAAAAACAAGGACATTGTTAAAGTGGTCCCCGATGAAAAAAAAGGTACATGGTCATAACAGCCCCAATTACTGTCCTACATATATGATAACTACTAATGGATATGAAAAGAGTTTATGCCCTCTCACCACTTCATAAAAATGCAACACAGTGATTTCTACGCTACATTGTATTAGAAGTTCTAGCCAAGCCTATTAGGCCAGAAAAATACATAAAAGGCATCCTGATTGGAAGGGAAGAAGTAAACAGCTTCTATTTACAGGCAACTTGATCCTATATATAGAAAATTCTAGGAAATACACACACACACACACACAAATTAGAAGTAATCAACGAGTTTTGCAATACAATATACAAATATATAATACATTTATGCACAAATAAATTGTATTTCTGTTCATTAGCAATGAACCACCTGAAAATGAAATAAGACAGTCTCATTTATGGGGTGCTTGGGTGGCTCAGTCACCTGAACAACCAACTCCTGATTTTGGCTCAGATCATGAGCTCAGGGTCCTAGGATCAAGCTCTGTGTCAGGCTCCATGTTGTGCACTGGGAAGTCTGCTTGGAGGTTCTCTCTCTCCCTCTCCTTCTGCCCCTTCCCTCACTCGCATTCTCTCCCTCTTTAATACAATAAATTTTTAAAAATCTCAATTACAACAGCATCAAAAATAATAAAACATTTAGGAATGAATTAAAGAAATGCAAGACATATATTGAAAACCCACACAAAAACTCTGTTGAGAGAAATTAAAGAAAACAAATTGAAACAAATTTCATGTTCACAAATTCAAAGATTTAAGAGTGTTAAGTTAGCAATACTTCTCAAACTGGTCCACGGATTTAATGAAATCTCTATCAAAATCCCAGCTGTCTTTTTTTCTTTTTTAATTGCAGAGTTGAGAGGCAGCTGGGTGGCTCAGTCAGTTAAGCATCTGCCTTCAACTCTGGTCATGATCCCGAGGTCCTGGGATTGAGCCCTGCACTGGGCTACCTGCTCCGGGAGGAGACTGCTTCTCCTTCTCCCTCTGTCAGCTGCTTCCCATGCTTGTGCTCTCTTTCTGTCTGTGTCAAGTATAAAATCTTTAAAAAAAATTGAAGAGTTGATCCTAAAACTCTTATGGAAATGCAAGAGTCCCAAAAGAGCCAAAATAATCTTGAAAAGGGAAACAAACTTGGAGGACTCACACTTCCTGATTTCAAAACTTACTACAAAGCTATCGTAATTAAAACATCATGGAATTGATATAGGATAGAAATATAGATCGATGGAACAGAACAGTCCAGAAATAAACCCTTATATTTACAAGCAATCAATTTTGGACAAGTGCTCTGAGATAATCCAGTGGAGAAAAGAATAGTATTTCAACATATGGTATCAGGACAACTGGGTGCTACATGCAAAACAATAAAGTTGTATCCCCACCTCACATTATATTAAAAAATCAACTCAATATGATCAAAGATTTTTAAAAAATGAGTTAAAACTATATCCCTTAAAAAATAAGCATAAATCTTGGTGATCTTGGATTATGTAATGATTTTGTAGATATGATACCATAAGTATAAGCAGCCAAAGAAAAAATAAATTGGACTTCATCAAAATTAAAAACTTTTGTGTCATAGGACATCATCAAGAAAGTAAAAAGAAAAATCCATAGAAAAAAACATTTGCAAATCACATATCTAATAAGGGAATTATATACAGAATATATAAAGAACTCTCACAACGCAACAAACAGAAAAATAAACCAGTTAAAAAATAGGCATAAGATCTGAATAGACATTTCTGCAAAGATATGAAAATGGCCAATAAGCACATAAAAATAAGTTCAACATAATTAGTCATTAGGGAAGGGCAAATCAAAACCACAATAAGACACTGCACAGCCACAAGGACAGCTAAAATAAAAAAGATACTAATAACGGCAAGACTGTGGAGAAATCGGAACCCTCATACACTGGAAAGTAAAACAGTGGAACCACTTTGAGAAGCAGTCTAGTAGTTAAACATAGAGCTACCAGATAAACTAACAATTCCAATCATAGGTAACTACTAAGAAAATAAAAACAAGTATCCAAACAAAAACTTGTACATGAATGTTCACAGTAGTATCACTCCTAATGGCCAAAAAAGTATAGACTCCATCTAAATGTTCATCAGCTGATGAATGTATAATCAAAATGTGGTATATTCATACAGTGGAAGATTATTCAGCAATAAAAAGGAATGGAGACTGATATATTAAAACAGAAATGAGCCTTGAAGACATTATGCTACATAAAAGACACACATAAAAGGCCACATATTGCATGATTCCATTTACATAAAACATCCAGAAAAGACAAATCCATGCAGACAGAATTAAGATTAGTGGTCACCTAAAATGAGTGAGCAACTGTTGGTGGAGTTTCTTTTTAGAGTTATAAATATGCTCTTGAATTAATTGTGATGAAGACACAACTTGATGAATATACTAAAACACACTGGATTGTACATTTTAAATGGGTGAAATTAACAGAATATGTGTAATATCTTTATCTATTTCTAGATTTTAAAGTAATCTCTGTACCCAATGTGGGGCTGAAACTAACAACCCTGAGATTTATAGTCACAGGCTCCACCAACTAAGTCAGCCAGGCACCCTTGTAATATCTCACTTTTAAAAATGGATTCAGGGGTGCCTGAGTGGCTCAGTGGGTTAAAGCCTCTGCCTTCGGCTCAGGTCATGATCCCAGGGTGCTGGGATCGAGCCCTGCATCGGGTTCTCTGCTCAGCAGGGAGCCTGCTTCCCTTCCTTTCTCTCTGCCTGCCTCTCTGCCTACTTGTGATCTCTGTCTGTCAAATAAATAAATAAATCTTTAAAAAAATTTTAAAAAATGGATTTAAATAACCCATATATACTGTAATCCATCAAAGCAAACTGAAGAAATGGAAGGAATACTGTAAACAGTATCCTACACTCATTTTAAAAATGTTTTCAATGATGAGTTTTAGTAGTGGGTATGTGAGTATAGGATTGTGACAAGACTGGCTCCATTTTTGGCCCTGCATCTTGTTCTCCCCTCGGTGCAGAGATGGCACCACTTTAGATAACTAGTAGATAGCCTGCTCTAGCACACAGGTGGCACCACTTTAGATAACTAGTACAGATCCTCTAGGACACAGATGGCCTCACTATAGATAAGCACCCTGTGACCACACCACCATACCCCTTGCACTATAAAAGTTGTGGGTTGAGGTCCAAGCTGGGTGGAGAATGGGGGTATGGTACCCTGGATCCTCTGTCCACCTGCTGGCCCAATACTCTGTCAGTAGGTGACCCTGAATCAAACTGTATAAATGGTATGGAGTAGCCTTCTTCGTTTTGCAGTATTCAAGTGCCTTCTCAGTCTGGAGGATACATTCCTGACCCTCCTCCACCTCCTAACAGCAAGATACGAACATTAAGTCCCTGTTGTATTCCAAGCTCCATTAAGCACTGTGTTCATTAGATAATTTACTTTTTTCTAGTTCCTTGAAATGTAAGTTAGGTTAGTGATTTGAGATTTTTAAAAATATTTTATTTATTTGAGAGAATGATAAAGAGAGCACGAGCTGTGGAGAGGGGCAGAGGGAGAGGGAGAAGCAGACTCCCTGCCAAGCAGCAGGAAGCCCAACTCGGGTCCTGACCCCAGGACCTGGAGATCATGACCCAAAACAAAGGCAGATGCTAAACCGACTGAGCCACCCAGGCACCCCAGATCTTTCTTCTTTTTAATGTAGGCATTTACAACAATACATTTCCCTCTGATCACTGCTTTCACTACATCCCATGAGTTTTGATATGTTGTCTTTTCAATGCCATTTGCCTCAAATTATTTTCTAATAATCTTTTTATTTCTTCTTTCACCTACTGGTTAAAAGTCTACTATGTAATTTCCACGTATTTGTGAAATGTCCAGTTTTCTTTCTTCCTTTTTTTTTTAAATCTCTGACTTCATTTTATTATGGTAAGAGAAGATACTTCATGTGAAGTCCTTTTGAGATTTATTCAACTATTTTTGTGGCCTAACATAAGGTCTGCCCTGAAAAACAGGATAGGTTCCATAGGAATAGGAATACATTCCACGTTCACTTGAGAATAATATGAATTCTGCTATTGTTTAGGTGGAGTGTTCTATATATCTCCAGTAGGTCTATTTCCTTATTGATATGCTAACTGCCTTATTGATATGCATAACTTAAAATATGGAATTGAGGTCTCCAATTGGTGTTGAGGGTGGTGGGGAGTGACATCATAACAATCTTCACACACTTCGACAGCTGTCAGAAGGCTGGGCTTGTTTTCTGTTATTATAAAGACCCGTGAATCAAAGCTCCAAGATTACAATTTAGTGTAGGGAAGAAGTGTATGGCAGTGAGACTAGCCCATACTGGGATGTTTTACTCTTTCAAGTGGTGGTGCTCTATCCACACAGTGCTCCTACAAATATCACAGAATTAGGAATGCTGAAGAAAGAAATCCCTTCTTTCAGGGAGGTTTGAATAGAAAACCTCTAAGAACCAAATCTAATTTACTGAATCTACCATTCAGGTTCTGCCAAGTACTTCCCTGTTACCTGTATGTCCCTGTATGTCATTTAATTTTTCTATGCCATGAATTCCTCTTTTGTGAAATGGGGATAATGAGTAACTCTGCCACAAGGGTTGCTGTGAGTTAGAGGAGTTCACATATGTAAAATGCCTAGAATAATCTTGGCAAATAGTGAGTGCTCAACAAATAATAATTGTTGTGAAATCTCCAACTATTATTGTAGAAATGTCTATTTCATCCTTAATTTCTGTCAATTTGCTGTATATATTTTGGAGTCTATCATTTGGTGTATATATGTTTATAATTATTGTAACTTCTTGAGAAAGTCACCATTTATCAAAATATAATGACCACCTTTGTTTATTGTTCTTAACTCAGAAGTCTATTTTGTATGATATCAATACTATTTGTATATAAAGTCTCTTCCCCTCTTTCTACCTTTAGCCCATTTATTTCTGGTCTAACAAGAGACTCCTGTGGACAGCCCATAATGGGATCATGGGTTTTTGGGTTTTTAATCCATTCTGCCAATCTGTATTTACTTGGTAAGCTTAATAATTTCACATTTAAAATGATTACTAACAAGGAAGGACTTACTTTTGCCATTTTTCTCTTTCTATATACTGAAGTATATAATTAGATAAATGCCAATTAGGTCAAGTTGGTTGGTAGTGATGTTCAAATCTTTTATATCCTTAATGATTTTTTATCTACAAATTTTATCAATTAGTAAGAGTTGTTGCTATTTAAAACTGTGATTGTAGATTTCTTTCTCCCTTTAGTTCTCTCGAGTTTTGTTTCATGTATTTTGAAGATTTGTAGTTAGGTACATATGTATTTAAGATTGTTACTTATTTTTAATGAATTAAACCTTATAGCATTGTGAAATGTCTTCTTTCCTTCTAGAAATTATCCTTGTGCCAAAATCCACTTTAATTGTTACTAAGATAGCAACAACCAGCTTTCTTCTGATTTTTGCATCTTTGGCCTTTATACGTATGTGTATATATATTTTTGTATTTTCAAATGTACACTGTTTCCATTTTTTCACTTTAAGAAAAAACATTCTTGAGTACAGTTGACACACAATGTTACATTACTTTTAGGTGTACAACAAAGTGATTCAACTTATCTATACACTATGCTTTGCTCACCACAAGTGTAGCTACGATATGTCAGCATGCAATGCTATTACAATACCTGTGACTACAAGGGTACCTGGTTAGCACAATTAGTTAAGCATCTGACTCTTGGTTTTGGCTCAGATCATGATCTCAGGCTCATGAGATCAAGCCCTATGTTGGGCTCTGTGCTATCTGCTTGGTTTCTCTTTCTCTCTGCCTCTCCACCGACACCCCTCTAAAAAATAAATAAATCTTTAAGAAAAAAATACCAGTGACTATATTCTCTATGCTGTGCTGTTGTGGCCATTTTAGTAATAAAACGTTCCTGGGTATATAAAAAACTCTTCTAGAGTATCACTGTAATTAGATTCAAATGTTTATATTTGTAGTGAAAGATGTGTTTGTTACATAGCTCTTTTTAAAAAAATTTTTAAATTATTTATTTATTAAAGATTTTATTTATTTGACAGACAGAGATCACAAGTAGGCAGAGAGGCAGGCAGATACAGAGAGGGGGGGAAGCAGGCTTCCTGCTGAGCAGAGAGCCCGATGTAGGGCTCGATCCCAGGACCCTGCGATCATGACCTAAGCCGAAGGCAGAGGCTTTAACCCACTGAGCCACCCAGGTGCCCCTGTTACATGGCTCTTTAAAGCAACCAAACAGTATGTCTTAGTGTTCTATTTATCTACTTTAATATTTTTTCATTTTTTGTTATTATTTTCTTAAATTCCAGTATATCTAACATACAGTGTTATATTAGTTTCAGGCTTACAATATAGTGCTTTAACAATTTTTTTTTAAAGACAGAGTGAGTGAGTGGGTAGAGAGGTGGAGAGGGAGAGAGAGAATCTTAAGCTGGCTCCAGGCCCGGCATGGAGCCTAACCTGGGGCTTAGTCTCATGACCCTGAGATCATGACCTGAGCCAAAATCAAGAACTGGACCCTTAACTGAGCCACCCAGGAGCCCCTGATTCAATAGTTCTATATATCATTACTCAGTGTTCATGGTAAGTGTACTCTTAATTCCCTACACCTATTTCACCCATCCCCCCACTCACCTCCCATCTGATATGCTTTATTTTAAATAAGTACCCTCAGTTAAAGTTTCTTTTTTCAATAAAAATTTTGTTTTTACTTAAAATAAACTTCAGAATACATGGTTCTAAAAGATATATATAAAACATTCCAGCCCCTCAAAATAGAATACACATTTTCTTCAAGTACACACAGAAGAACCCCTAGCTAAATCACATAAAAAGAGACATAACAAATATTACAAATTTAAGAAAAGTGAAATCATACCAAGTATATTCTCCAACCACAATGGTACAAAACTACAGAACAATAAACAATAAACTATAGAACAATAAAACAAAGCTGGAAAAACTACCACATAAATACTACTTAATATGTAAATATTAAACACCACACTACTGTACAAGCAATGGGCCAAATAAGAAATCAAATGGCAAATCAAAACATGTCTCAAGAGAAAAAGAAAACAATATTTCAAAACCTATGGTATACAGCAAAAGCAGATATTAGAGAAAAATTTATGCTATAAATGCTTGTATTAAGAAAAAAGTTCTGAAAGGAGACAAGATGGTGGGAAGTAGGAGGGGGTGCCGTTTCAACCTGTACCCTAAAGTGAGCTGATTACCTACCAAAGAACTCTGGTCACCCATGAAATCAGGCTGAGATTAGAATATACACTTCTGGATCTCTATGGGGGCAGAAGACGCTAATGGGCAGGTAAAGCGGAGTGGGAACATCGGACTGATTATCAGAAGATGATTATCAGAAGATCATTATCAGAAGATAAGTGGGGAGGGAGCCACCAGAAGGAACCCATTGGAGAGTGATACCCCAATGCTAGAGTGCCCTGGGGTTGGAGACCAGCATTGACTTGGAGTCTGGTTGGGGGCACTCAAAGAGAGTAAA
>RCUC01064646.1:0-13163 GCA_003697995.1 Taxidea taxus jeffersonii
TTTTTTTTTTTTTAAGATTTATTTACTTATTTATCTGACAGAGAGAGAACACAAGTAGGCAGAGAGGCAGGCAGAGAGAGAGGAGGCAGCAGGCTCCCTGCTGAGCAGAGAGCCTGATGCGGGCTCGATCCCAGGACCCTGAGATCATGACCTGAGCTGAAGGCAGAGGCTTTAACCCACTGAGCCACCCAGGTGCCCCTGTTCTTAGATTCTTTCACAAGGTGCTGGGAGGTGCCTAAAATGACTTTTCTTATATCAAAAAAGTAAGAAAGAAAAGGTGTGTCTCTCTTTTCGTGGGTCCCCTAACTCTCTCTGCTTACATACCACACAGAGAAAACTAGAATTTGCAGAACCTCTCTCAGCAAGCGCAGCATGAGTGTTGGGAAGATGTGCTTTGGTTAGCCATGTGGGGAGGAGATCCCCTGAGGGCATACCCAACCATAACAGGTTGCCCCCCTAACAAAATGCCTCCTCTGGAGGGTGCACCTAGTTGACCACATGTGTACAGAGTGGGGTGTGCAAATTAGAGGCCAGAGCAGACTTCTGGCAGACCTTTGGGGAGAGGTTTAGTCCTTCCTCCTGACCTCCTTTTTTAACCACCACCACTCCCAGGTCAGCGTCTCTATTTAATAAAATTTACGTAAATGTTTAAAGAATGTTGTTTTAAAATGGTGCCAAATAATGAAGCCAACCAGCCACCAGTGTGGCTGGAGCCAGCCTTGCTCACTCTATTTCTGCAAGGGTTCCATTTCCCATTTCTCAGGGCCAGGTGAGCACAACAACCTTCCAGCACAACAGCCCACCGTGTTGGTCTCTACTGGGGACAGCCACAGGCCAAGCTGGCAGGTGGGAGAGCCAGCACCTGCTCCATCTCCTTCTCAGCTACAATGGCCACCATCAGGGGGAGCATGAGCCTAAATCTACCCATGGCCATGACTCCCTTCCTTCACTCCCCTGACACACATGCCCTACAGCACCTGTGACATTTTGCCCCACTTGGCTAAGTCTCCACCAATGGGTTTAATCTCCCTGATGACACTGTGACTGTTTTGAAAACTGCTGGGACATATTTGTTGGGTGCTTCCAACAGCCTCCAGCATGGTAATCAGCCTCAGAGTAAAAATTTCACACATTGCTTAAGTTAAACAGTGTAGATTAGAAACACAATTTAGAGATCAGCTAATCTATGGTCATGATAGATATGGAAGCAAGAGCAAAGGAACAGGGCTCAGAAGATGCTGGGCAGTCCTAGACATGACATGCCCACTAGGCCACTTCATCCTTGTTGCTGTGACCACAGGACAAACTCTCATTCACCTTGGAAGACAGTTTCCAGCTCTCTGGGATGCTTTCCCTGGCCTCCTCTCACATTATGTCACAGGCCCTTTTTTCTCTTTGTTCTGTTAGATTGGGAGGAATATTTTGAGGAAATACTATTCATCTTTATTTACCCAATGCCTAGCAGACCTGATACCATAGTAGGTCTGTATATACTCCTCGAATGAGGTAGAAATGTCCTTTCAGCAAGTCATGGAATGCCATGTTGAAAACGGCTCTATGATATAAATGCATGTTTTTCTCTAGTGTGAAATGATGACAGAGATAAAAGAAGCAAGACAGTGGCCACTTAATCCATAAGACAAAGACAAGATAGGTAACTTTAGCATGGTAAATGATAAAATTCCCAAAATAGCATTCTCAAACTAATGCATAATTATTCACTCAGAGATGTTAATATTTCAAGTCATCAGGTGTGAATTAATGTTCTTTCTATCAGAGACTCATATCTTGAATGCACCAATTTTATTAAGTTTAAATTTTCTTAATATGATAAGATAGACATGACAAAGTTTACTGCTTTAACCATTTTTTAAATGTACAGTTCAGTGGCATTAAGTACATTCACATAGATATGCAACCATCACCTCCATCCGTCTCCAGGACTTTATCTTTCCAAACTGAATTTCTGTACCCCTTAAACAATAATGCCCTATTTCCCTCTCCCCCAAGCCCCTGGCAACCACCATTCTACTGTCTCTATTAATTTGCCTATTCTAGGGACTTAATATTAAGTGGAATCATCTAATACTCGTCCTTCTGTGTCTGGCTTATTTCACTAAAATGTTTTCAAGTTTCATCCATGTTATAGCAAGTATCAGTAGTTTTTCTTTTCAGGTTCCACATTTTGTTTATCTATTCATCTGATAGACATTTGGGGACTTTCCACCTTTTGACTATTGTGAATAAATTGAAGATGTTTAAGTAATACATTTAAATAATTTAAAAATAAAGCCATACTAAGAGGCATATAATGAAAACTAGCAGTCTCCTGTTTGCTGTCGTGTTGGTCCCCAAAGGCTATAACTTTCATATTATTTAGCTCTTTTCTTTTGGTCATTTCAGCCATATTTTTTTAAAGATTTTATTTATTTGACAGACAGAGATTACAAGTTAGCAGAGAGGCAGGAAGAGAGAGAGAGAGAGAGGACAAAGTAGGCTCCCCCCTGAGCAGAGAACCCAATGTGGGGCTCGATCCCAAGACCCTGGGATCATGACCTGAGCTGAAGGCAGAGGCTTTAACCCACTGAGCCACCCAGGTGCCCCTCCCCTGTACTACTGTTGCAATACAACTACATCCACATTTCGATAAAATACATTGCAGTGTTTATGGTATTATGTGTGTTAATCGGGGTCTAGCAGGAGACAGAAACCATACCAGTAATACGATCAGAGAAAATTTAATAGGAAGAATTATTAGCAATTAGGAAAATGACTGAAAGAAGAATAGAGATACCAGGTGTACAGAGAAGTTAGTATTTCCAGGATGGATGAGAATGTCCAGGGACGGGCCAGTTCGGAAGAGCCCTCTCCCCAAGGTGGAGAGGGTATGGCTGTGGCAGAGAAGTACGAAGAGGTGCAGAGGCTGGGCTAATATCCAGCTACCCACAGCTGAGGTGCCAGTGAATCTTACTGGGAAGCTGCCCACTGAGAATCTATTGGCAGCCTTATGGTGAAAATGAGAAAACCAAATTCTGAAAACCAAGAGTAGCCCCTTCCTCTTGCAGCGTCCACCAGTGCCCTTTACTGACAAGGCTTAACATTGTGGCATCAGCAAAGGAAATGTTTATATAGAGTTCAGCTCCAGTATCACAAAACAGGGCAAAGAGGGGTGAAAATAGAGCTAAGAGACAATACAATGACAAACAACATACCATGTTTATGAAACAGTTATCCTGAAACCCCCTTCATTGTCTTACGTCTGGGTTGGATCTCCTATTTCCTGGATCCATACTTTCCTCTTTCTTCACTTATACTCTCATTTTGGTACAAGTGTCACTTCTTGACAAAGTTACCTAAGAGGTAAACTTTCTGAGAATATGCATTCTGAAAATGTCCTTACTCTGATAGTTTGGCTAGCTATAGAATTCTAAACTCATTTTCCCTTAGAATTTTAAAGGCATTGCACCATTATTTTCTAATGTCCAGCACTGCTATTAAAAATTCTGATGACATTTTGATTTCTGATCTTTTGTATGTGATCTGTTTTCTAGATTTTTTTTTTCCTTCCTCTGTGGAAGCCTTTAGGATCTTTTCTTCCTACCCAGATTTTTGAATTTCACAATGGTGAGTTTTGTACTGAGTTTTTAAAGTTTTTAAGTACTCTGGGCACCCTGTGCTCTTTCAATTTGGACAATCCTGTTCTCTAGTTCTGGGAATTTTCCCCATGTTACATCTCTGCCATTTTCTACCCTTGCAACTTTCTCCGTTCTCTTTCTGGAACTTACAGTTGTTTGATGTTAGATCTCCTGGACTGAATCTTTGGGAAGCTGCCCACTAAGAATCTGCTGACTGTCTTGCACTGAAAACAAGAAAACCAAAGCCTGAAATTCAAGAGGAAGCCCCTTCCTCTTGCAATGTCCTCCAGCGCCCTCTACTGATAAGGCTTGACATTGTGACATCAGCAATAGAAATGTTTATGGAGTCCAGCTCCGATACTACAAAGCAAGGAGAGGGGTGGATGCAGATCTGAGAGGCTATGTTTTCCTCTCATACTTTGCCCCTTTTCATCTTTTTTCTTTGCTTTATGCAATTTTTCTCAACCTTGTTATCCAGTTTTTCTGGAATATTTTGTTTCTGCTACTGTATTTTTTTTTAAGATTTTATTTATTTATTTGACAGAGATCACAAGTAGGCAGAGAGGCAGAGAGAGAGAGAGAGAGAGAGAGGAGGAGGAGGAAGCAGGCTCCCCGCTGAGCAGAGAGCCTGATATGGGGCTCGATCCCAGGACCCTGGGATCATGACCTGAACCGAAGACAGAGGCTTTAACCCACTGAGCCACCCAGGCGCCCCTCTGCTACTGTATTTTTAATGGCTTAATACTCCCTTTTCATAGCCCGATTGCTTCTTGTGTTTATCTTTCCTTGTGTACTACTTATAAATTCTTTAAGTTTTTTTGTTCTTCCTACACTGTGGCTTTCCTTCCACCTCTTATTTTGATCTCCATCTTTCATTGAAGAGTTCCTCAAATGTTTAGTCCCTCTTTCTTAAAAGTGTGAAACGCCCAAAGGGGAGCTCTGTGGGTATAGGTAGGTTTCCTGACTGACAGAGTTCAGCCTAAATTCACTGTGCAGATTATGATGTCAGCAGCTGTAGGTATCTGTCTTTTGTCTTGGGCTGGTTGTTTGCTAAGATAAATCCTCAAATCTTCTGCCAGATGGGCTAGAAGCCTGGCCTCAAGCATCCTGGGCACCACGGGGCAGGACTCATTTTCAATCCTCCTGCTTCCAGAAAAGCCTTTCACTCCTGCCTCAGTTTTATGCCTGGTTTCTGAGTCCCAGCCCTTTCTGTCTGATCCTCCCTTAAATCTCCAGACTTCTATAGGTACAAGGAGGGAAAGGCTGCATAGATGGAGGAGAGGGCTAAACAGCTTCTTTTTAGACTTTTATTTATTATATTTTTAGTAATTTCTACACCTAACAAGGAGCTCGAAATCATGACCCCAAGACCTAGAGTTACATGCTCTTCTGACCTAGCCAGGAGCCCCTCTTTTGTAGTCTTTTAAATAATCTATATCTTATCTTCAGAGTATCTGGTGCCTCCAATTCTTGAGACTTTTGGACGTTCTGGGCATAAATCACTAGCTTTTTGTTAGCTTATCTTTTTGAAGATGCACATTCACCTTCTAGACACTACAGTGAATAAACACACAGGGCCCGGAGCCATGATTGCTTATTGGAACCCGTTTCATCACTTACCAAATGGTGAACTTGGGCAAGTTATTTAGCCTTTGTACCTCAGTTTCTCCATCTGTAAAATGCGGATGATACAACTACACTACAATAGCTTAGAGCAAAGGTAACAAGCTACAATCCCCAAGCCAAATCTGACCCACAGTCTGTGTTTGTGTGGCCTGTGAACTAAGAATGGTTTTACATTTTTAAAGGGTTGCAAAAGGGACGCCTGGGTGGCTCAGTTGGTTAAGCAGCTGCCTTTGGCTCAGGTCATGATCCCAGCGTCCTGGGATTGAGTCCCACATCGGGCTCCTTGCTCAGCAGGGAGCCTGCTTCTCCCTCTGCCTCTGCCTGCCTGTCTGCCTGTGCTTGCTTGTGTTCTCTCTAACAGATAAATAAATAAATAAAATAAAATAAAATCTTAAAGGGTTGCAAAAAAGAAAAACAAAAAAACAAAACCCAATTCACAGAACATGCAACAAACTTTAAGAGGAGCACAAAGCCTAAAACAGTTACTCTTTGGTCTTTTAGAGAAAAAGTTTTCTGCCTCCTGGTTTATAGAATAGTTGTACTACTGGATTAATGCATTTAAAGCACTAGAACAAAATGAAGTCATTAATTTATTCCCCAGGTTGAAATATGTATTTCACACATGTAATGGAGTTTTCAGCACTATCAGTGGCATTTAGTCATTGAGACCACATAAGCACCCCAAAGGATTAAGTTAGATAAAAGAAGTCCAAGAACTGACCTCTGGGCACCCCAACTTTAAGAGATCAGAGAATAAGGAGAATAGTAGCAAAAAACACCAAGGAAGAGGAACTGTGTTAAATCAGAAAAACCAGGAGAATGTAGAATACTGGAAACTAAGTTTTAAACATGTTTCAAAAAGGAGGAAGTGGTCTGCAGTTTGAAAGGCTCGTCACAGGCTAAGTAATATGACTAAGAATTGGCCATTGGATTTAACAACAGAGAGGTCATGGGTGACATTAGTAAACACAATTAATGGGATGATGGGGGGAAAAAAACAAGAGAAATTAAAGACCATGAGAACAGAAAATGATTTTGAGAAATTCTGCTACAAAGGGAAGCAGAGAAATGAGGTGGAGGTGGAGAGAAGTAGAGTTAAGAGGGTTTTTTTCCTATTTTTTTAAAGATAGGACTAATAGAAACAATCCATATACCTTAGGTGGGTAAATGTGATGGTGGGATGGGTAGAAGTCTCTTGATTGCTTTAACACTGCATTAATTATTTTCATTGAATTAGGAATCAAGGGAAGCAACTTTAGCAGGGGTTGGCAAATTTGCAGACTTTTCTTCCTATCCAGACTTGCAGGCCAAATCTTACCCACAGCCTGTTTTTGCATGGCACACTAAGAATGGGTTTTATATTTTTAAATGGCTGAGAAATTAATTTTAAAATATTTTGTGACACATGAAAACTACATGGAATTAAAATTTAAGTGTCCACAAATCAAGTTTTATTGCAATACAGTCATGCTTTTTCATCTACATATTGTTATGGCTGCTTCTGCACCACCAGGGCACAGCTTAGTTGCAACAGAGTAGTATGTGGTGTTTTCCTAGGATCAGGGTGCTCTTCAGTGACTTAGTTATAACATGACAGTGTCTCAAGTGCCATGTATATTGCCATACATCAACATTTATTTATTTATTTATTTTTACCAGTGTAAGCCCATGTCAAAACAAAATGTTTTTTGAATGTCACACTCCCAAGCATAGTGGAGCATGATTATGAAATTACATGGCACTGCCTTTTTATGCAATGACACTATAGCCGTGTTAAAAGAATGCAATAGCCATAGACATTACCAGATTGAGCATTCATCACAATATTTCCAACTCAGAGGAAAGCAATGGCCAGAAAAATAAGGAAAATTAAAAGGAATAGCTTAGTCCAGCCAAATTTCCTCACAAAAATGAAAACATTCACATAAGGCTGTAACCAAAATAAGTTTCCAAGTGGCTCAATTGTTAACCAAGCAAGCCATTTACCAGTGGTAAGTTAAATCACATCTGATTGCAGTAACCAAAGAAATGTATGCAGATAAGCTTAGCCTTTAAGTCATTTAAAAACAAGTTAAATGATTTTAAGTGGTTTTTCTTCGTTCCTGAGGAGTCAAAATATTTTTAACCAGTATTGCTGTCTTCAAGGAGTCAATATCATCTTTGAAGTGACCGAAGAATAATTAGCCTCTATAGTCTATAGGTAACTACAGGCAAGAATATTTTCAATGAAGCTGAGAAAACACTAATTCAGTAAAACATGAAAAAGTAATCTGCTAGGATGTGTGCAACAAATGGTGGCAAAAATATGTATGGGGTATAAAAAGTCTTGGTTGAAATGTGAATGTTTAAAGCCTATAGTTGTTCATGGCATTGTTCTTAAGCAGTTACTTTAGTTGAATCTGTCATGTGTTTATGAACCCACAATATCAAGAGTGAACTTCATTCTTGTGGACTTAATCATCATCAGTTCTGTGAATAGGTCAGGTAAGAAATTGAATATCCTGACTTGTCCTACCACAATAGCAGTACTAAGGTAGCATTGTAAGGTTTGGGTTCAGGGCCATTGACATTGAATGAGAAGAACCATACTCAACCACATTATTGAACACTGAGTAACTTTGGAAATTGGCTTCTGTTGTAGGCTTGAAAATGGGTTCTTAATAAATTCAACCTAAAATTACAAGGCAAAACAGTGCTTATGTAAAGAACATATTGCAGTAATTTCTAACAACTGTTTCTTGAATCACAAGTAACATCAAGCTGCTTACACTTATGCTGTCAGAAGTTGAAAGAAGCATCTCCACTCCCATATGTATTTACAGCAGATAGATCTCCCAAACTCAAACTATAGTTCCATCAGTATGTTACAAAGATCAATGCAAGTATAATGGCAATTTCCATACAAAACTCATGTACTGCACAAATGAGGAGATCCCATCAAAATTTCAGTTATTAGTAATTAATCTTCAATACAATGACATGTTAAAAGAATCTAATTGCATAAATGCCTTCCATGTGATGAATATGCTTGATCAAAATTATACGGTCATGGGTTGATGTCAGTATTTGGCAATATTTATGCTTGAAAAGACACATTCAAAGATGAAATGCACAGAATCTAACAGATGAACATTTGCAATTGATTTTGATGATAGCAAACTAACTCTGAATCCCAATTAAAATAGCTCTTTCCCCAAGAGCATTCCATCCTTCTCAATAGATCTGTATTAGAAAAAGTTGTACTCAATTATTGTGAGTTTTATCATTAAATGAATTTGTGGAAATTTAAGTATCTACATAACCTCCAAGTTGCCCAAAATACAGACTCTCTGGTACTTTACAGAAAGTTTGCTGACTCCTAAGCTTAAGGATGGGTTAAGTGTTAGAGATTTGAAAAGAGAGGACAAGGCATGAAATAGTAACCTAGGAGAGTGAGACAATGGATGGACCAGAGCAGCATTGGTCATGGTTATCTGTGTCTCTCTCAGGCATACCCTGCTGCAGATGTACAGTTGAGGGCAGGCAGAGTTAAGTGTTCTAGGTATGGCTATTATTGGCTCTGCTAAGTCCATCTCCATTTAGCCATCTGCTATCTTCCAAAATTTTGCTGTATGCTCACCTATTAACTTTTGTCTTGGCGTATGCTTACTAAAATCTCTTTTATCATTGAAAAGCCGTTCATAGGTGACTGGGATTGATTGAAAGTATTACCTACTTTCATGTCTGTTAAGAGTAAATGGACAGCAATAAGGTTAACGGGGGGGCACGTGAACTTTCCCATATAAAGATGCTCCAGCACTGATTGTGTGGCCCTAGGCTTTACTGATCTTTGAACTGGAAAGAAGCCCAATAAATTTCATGGGTTATCACACAAAAAATAACTCCCAATAACTATTATCACACTCCAATAACTATTGATCTTACTCCTCTTATTAAAAAAAAAAAAAAGGAGCCTCAAATTTATAAAAAACAGGCAGAAAAATAGGTTTATCTCAGATAATCCACATTAGTTTTAACTAGCCACTTACTTATGGCAAAATGAAAAGCATGAGTCTCCATAGCTCCCAACTCTCTGGAGCTCAACGTGGATAAAATGAAGTGGCATTTGAACATAAAATGGGAGGCTCAAATTATCAATAAATCTTCCACAGATGGGGAGTTTCCCTGAGTGTCCTATAGGAGGGCTTTCAAAGTCCAAAGTTTTGACTAGAAAGCCTAAGAAATATATATATATGTCATCCAATACCCAAATATAAAACAAGTCTCATGAGGAAAACACCTTTATTGTGTTCTATTCCACTAAATTCTATTTTTTAAAATGTGTGGGGGCCAATTTTTTGACTGTTTGGTCTTTGGGTTTTTAACCCAGGCATTAAAAATGCAGCTCTGTGGAGCACCTGGGTGGCTCAGTTGGTTAAGCAACTGCCTTCTGCTCAGGTCACGATCCCGGAGTCCTGGGATCGAGTCCCGCATCGGGCTCCCAGCTCCACGGGGAGTCTGCTTCTCCCTCTGACCTCACCTCTCATGCTCTCTGTCTCTCAAATTATAAATAAAATCTTAAAAAAAAAAATGCAGCTCTGTGACCCACTGTAAATCTTACTAAATCTATCTCCAGGGCATAGGTCAGAAATAGCATTTTAACAAACTTCACAAGTCATCTTTAAGTTTCTGTATTTTGAACACTACTATAAATCAAGCCTTATATCCCATCCCCCTTTACCCTCATAAATGGAAGGTTATAGAAACTCACTTCATACAGAGTAAACTGAAGACACACCCACAGAAACACAACCGTTTCAAAGGTATACCAAAAATTAGGTGTGACTTCATGGATCATAGATCCTATTTAGTTCCTCTATTTCAAAAGTTATTAAATTTCAAAGTATTTATAGTCATTAATTCATTCAACATTTATTAACTAGCATATGCCACTAACTGCTAAGCACTTGGGATACAGCTAGAAATAAAAACCTCCCTACCTTCATGAGCTTACATTCTAATGAAATAAATTCTGCTGTTGTTGTATGATTAAAAACTGAACTGAAAACACTAATAATCTTGAAGAGCCTTCAGTATGGTAAGATATTCACTGCTATTTTCCAATTTGCATCTATATCTGCACCCTAGAAGTGGCTGGCACCTCTCCCTTTCCAGAATGGGAAATAGATTGGTATAATACAGAAATCTGGAACTGTAGTCAGGAATTTAACAGATGGGCTAAAAGTATGATATTGATAAATAACTTGACTGAATAGGAGTTTGCTTTCTAATACAAGTGATTGTTCTCAGTAAGGCCTGAGACCCTATTTAATTCTGACTTCCATTTCTCCCCAGCTAGACCAAGTGTTTGAGAGGAGGGGCTGGGTGCTATGCTGTATTATGTTCTCAGCACCAGGCTTAATGCGCCTGAAAAAAAAAAATCATTTAAGTATTTGTTGAATGAATAAATGACTGGCTCCATGATACGACTGTAGCTTTTCATAAAGGCATATCATATCTATACAGAATAATTATGCTACAAATATGGATGCAAAATGGAAAGCAGAAGTTTTTTTAAGTTTCAGAATTCAATGTTTCTACAATTGCTTTATTTATGCCTAAGCATTCCTTGCAGTTTTTCTTTACATCTAATATGCAAATTTTGTAAAGAGGCTTTAATTACCTCTATCACAACTAAGCAAGAAGAGAAAAAATACTAGGTATTTTATTGGAAGGAAAATACTAGATAGGACATCAGCTTTACTATAGGTCTGCAGTTCCTTGTTACCAATTCTGAGATCCCAAAAGTCTGAAAATCTAGTTTTTCCTGTTTGTGACAAAAACTGACCTGAACTACGTAAAGCTTTCTCTAGCTGTACAGTTTATTCCAGTTACTGTGAGTATCTGATCTACTGCTGCATAAACACTGATTATGGGGCACTGCCCCAAGCCCCATTTGTGAGGGTGTTAGGTAGTCTACAAGCATATATTATTTTTGAAAATTCTGAATTCCAAATCTCTGAGTTTCTGATCAAAGATCATCTTTTACTAAAGTGGCATTAACAAAGAAAAAGGCAATCGAAACCCTGTGCTGTATACTATTGCCATCTGCTGACATCAATTTAGAACTACAAATATGTAATCAAAATGGAAACGTTTTATCTTGTTTATAGTGTTAAGGATAGTACATCCATGACGTAGAAATATTTCAGAGGTTCTGTCTTCAAAAGCGTTTACTATGAAAAAAATCCGCATGTATTAAGTTAAAAAAATTTCCTTAATATATTGTACCTTATATGTTCCATCCGTACTACACAACCTAGTTGAATTACTCACCTTGATTCATCCTTTTAGAATCCTCTGATACATGATGAGGGTACTCTAAGCTACGTCTTTGGGTGCATTTTTAAGATTTTATTTGAGGGACGCCTGGGTGGCTCAGTTGGTTAAGCGGCTGCCTTCGGCTCAGGTCAGGATCCCAGCATCCTGGAATCAAGTCTCACATCGGGCTCCTTGCTCAGCAGGGAGCCTGCTTCTCTCTCTGCCTCTGCCTGCCATTCTGTCTGCCTGTGCTCTCTCTCTCTGATAAATAATCAATCTTTAAAAAAAAAAAAAAAGATTTTATTTATTTGAGAGATAGAGACAGAGATAGGGAGAGCAAACAAGCATGAACCAAGAGGAGAAGCAGGTTCCCTGTTGGATGCAGGGCTCAATCCCAGGTCCCCCAAATCATGACCTGAGCCGAAGGGTCACACTTGACCAACTGAGCCACTCAGGTGCCCCCTCTTTGTGTGCTATTTTTAACTACTCTTGTAATAAGTTGGTCTGAAAGCCAGAGATGAAGACTGATGCCATCAAAACAGAGCCATCAAAATAGTCAAATTGAGCCACTGACCATTTTTTTAACAGAGCTAAAAGCACTATCCAGCAGGTTACAGGAATCTCATGTTTTATGTAATCACAGGTGGTGACCTATGAAACCTACTCTAGACCATAAAAGCCTTTTAGGGTTATTTCTGAGTGTACACCATCATCTCTGCTGTAAACTATCATGAATAATCTGTTCCCTAAGAGTTAAATGCACCTGTACAGTGTATCTCTTTTATAACCCACAACTGCAACATTAATGTCCTTTTAATCTTTTATTTTCTCTTCCTCCTTAACTACCATGGTTAGCAATAGTTCTTTGGCACAGAGGAAATAAGTAAGAAAGATCTGCGATTTAAGTTTTATATTAAGTTTTCATGTGCTGAATTTACTTCTGAGGAGTTATTTGAATAGGACTTACAAAAATCAGGACTAACACTCTCTGTGTTAAGGCTATTTTAGGAAAGATCTTTCCCCTCTTCAAGAAAATGTGTGTCTAAATAATCATAAGGCTTCACACAAAAATCTGAAAGATTTACTACTCAAGCCTAAAATCAACTGTGCTTAATTTGAGAACCAGAAATCTAGGCAATACCTTCATTTTACAGATAAACTGAGGCCCAAATAAAGTATGTAGTTGAAAGTCCCAGAAGGATCTGTAACTGCTCTTTCCACTGCACTACAACAAAAAATAAAATATGCTCAGTTAGCATTTACACCTGCTTTCCTTCAAAGATACAAAGACTTCCAATGGTAGACCCAAATGGTCTGTGACCCTCTCTTTGGTTCTCTTCTTAATTCTTATTTACAGATTAAATCTCAGTTTCTCTTTGGTTCCTTTATTCTCAAAAGGCCTAAATTCATGAACTTATTTAATTCAATAATTAGGACACTATCTGCCCAGATTTTAAGGAACAACTTTCTTTTGTCCAGTTCATTATAAGGCAAGGGATCACAGTACCTTATTTCAGGAGTCCCTCTAATCATCTGGCTTCTAAGAAAAAAAAAGAAAAGTACAAATTGAGACACCACTTTAGATGTCTCTGCTCTCAGACT
>RCUC01064650.1:0-11323 GCA_003697995.1 Taxidea taxus jeffersonii
TCAAGGCAATTCTGGAATTGAAAAAAAAAAAGTGACCTTTACTTATGAGTGACAGAAAAGGTACAAAGATGGGAAATGTAGACTTCTCAATATGCCTGTAGAGGGCAATAAGGAAATTAATATTTTTCAAGTACTGGCAACATGGTACTTTTAAAATGTGGTATTTAGGGGCACCTGGGTGGCTCAGTGGGTTAAACCTCTGCCTCAGCTCAGGTCATGATCTCAGGGTCCTGGGATGGAGCCCCGCATCAGGCTCTCTGCTCAGCGGGGAGCCTGCTTCCTCCTCTCTCTGCCTGCTTCTCTGCCTACTTGTGATCTCTATCAAGTAAATAAAAAAATTTTTTTTTTAAATTTTAAATGTGGTATTTAAAAAATAGGGATTTTAAATATGGCGTTTCATTTATGTCCCCAGAACTATCTTAAAGATTAGGATACTTATGCTCAGCAAGTTGGAAAGCTTAAACTGTCTAAGATCACAGAGTTCATAGCAGCAGGACCAGGATTCAGGCCCAGGGGATCCTGGCTCCTACCCACTACAAAAAAAAAAAAAAAAAAAAAAAAAGAAGAAGAAGAAGAAAAAAGGAATGTGGGATTACACCTCAAAGGCAGAGATTTAAAACATACTGAAAAGTAAATCCGCTCCCCCAAAAAAGAAAAGTAAAAACCCACAAAAAGAACAAGACAGGATGAAAGAAAGATGACACCTCCAGACAAGATCTAGTACATACACAACACTAGATCAAGAATGTGTTTTCAGCTCAAAGACACCTAAGCCCCAAGTCTGCATAGTACCCTCATACTGTTTCGGTGTCTGTGCTGTGCTATGTTGGTGTGTTACCTTGGTACGTGTGCTTGGGGAGCCTAAGTACATGTTTAAGCAACAGAAAGGGAGGAAATCCCGGGCCTGTGCTCACCTGTAAACAATCAGCTATGATTAGCAACCTCCCTCTCTAGGTCTTCCTCATGGAGTGACTGACTCTCTCCAGAGTGTCCAGGCCTCAAGTCTATTCTCCTTTATTTACCTCAAGTATCTATTTGGTGTTGTTAGTGATGAGGATTCTAACTTTCATCTCACATATAACTATGAGGACATCAAAAAGCGCTAAATGCCTAATTACAAAAAAAGACCATGGTTATAGCGCCACTGATTTATTACTACGAACACAGGGATGTGGCCAAACATGTTAGGCATATAATAAATAATTGAGCGTATCCGTGTGGGGTACCTTTAAGATTTTAATGAATCATGCAACACAATTCACATTGCATATTTCATTTGTACTGTTGAGGGAAAGGAGCTTATCTTTGTGTTACTGGAACTTTTTTCTATAATGAGATGAGTTGGGTCCACAGTAGAAAAGAGAAGGGGCCAAGAACATTCCCCACATCCTCTGTCCTTTCCTACCACGTATTTAAGTATAAAAGTCTAATTATAATCACATGCTGAGGAGGCAGCTTAACGTGACTGCAAAGTAAACAGGGGTCTGGAGTCAGCGACCAAGGGTCAAATGCCAGCTCCACTACTAGTTATTTCACCTTGGACATACTCCTTAAACTCTCTGTGCTAGCTTCCTATCCAGAAAACAGGGATAATTGGTTATACAGTCATAATCATCATCAAGAGGATGATGATAATGATCAAAATATTTATAACAATGCCTACTATTTATTGAGCATTTACTATGTGCCATGCTCTGTACCATGTACTTCCTTCATTGAGTCCTCACAACAATCCTACCGTGTATTATCGGTTTTATTTTGCAGACACAGGCTCAGAGAGGTGATGTAATCTGTCTGAGGTCACACAGTAAGTCAGGGATGGAATGGAAATGGAAACCCAGATCTGTCACCAAAGACACAGGATGTGGCTAGTGCGAAAGCCCCTACAACGGGGCTGCTACAGGAGGTGCGCAATGTTAGCAGTTATTACTAGACATTTCCATGATCAGCTACAAGCTCAAATCTGTCTCACTGATAAATCATGACCAAAGAATGTGCTATTTCAAGTACAGAAACACCACAGAATTGACCGTTTTAACATGTCGAAACCTGGTTTAGCTTTGACCACGTTTAAAAAATAGACACTTTATATACCTCTCTGCCTTCTGCAACAGGAAGACACTGAACTTAATTTACTCTTTGACTGATGGATGCAAGTTCATTATTAAGATCATACGTGACTATACTGTGCGGTGACGGGTAACAGCAGTACTGTGTAACTTTCGGGTCTTCCTGCTACAGTCATCTCCTCTGTCAGCTTTTCTACCCTCTTTCTAGATCACTGTTTATACTCTGCTGAGGAGAGAAGACCGCACAGACACCACCCAAATTATTACAAGCTCCCAGATACATAAAAAGTCAACAAGCTCCAAAGGAAATGCTA
Organism: Taxidea taxus jeffersonii; assembly: GCA_003697995.1. Taxonomy (NCBI): domain Eukaryota; kingdom Metazoa; phylum Chordata; class Mammalia; order Carnivora; family Mustelidae; genus Taxidea; species Taxidea taxus. The sequence continues at coordinate 2,384 of RCUC01064650.1, forward strand.
ACAAACTCTTCTGTGGTGGCAAACTACATGTGTTAGTTAGCTAGAGTTTTTCAACAGTTAGTTTTCATGTGCTCTGAGGCCCTTTTCTTATTTTCTGGCTGTCCTCCAAACAGCCGATGTTGCCAGATGTCAGATTTCCGTGTAAGGGTGGTGTCATAAATATTTTTTTTAAACAAGCGTAATATTTTGCAAACCTCTCAGCCATGGATATATTATTAACACAACTCAAGGCTGGGCCGTGGTGGATATTATTTTCCTCCTCCTAGTACATGTTCTCAAATTCCATGTCACTTGCAGACTAAATATGTACCTCATTATCTGAAATGTCAGGGAAAGAATTAGCATAAGCCCTGTGGGATGTGAGAGAGACCCTGGGACACTGAGGAGTGAGCTTTTGGAGGTGAAAGAGTCAAAGCTTCTCCCTGAGAGCCTTTCAGCTGCACCAGAGAATGACTCAGAAGTAGGGGAGGGACTGGCTCAGTGAATACTTTTGCTGACTGACCTCCGACCCTGCTGGAAGGAGTGCGTAATCGCTGTGGAGCACACACCCTGCAAGGGTGCCGGAGTCCCAGCCTGGCTGGAGTGCAGGACTCATGTGGGACAGAGACGAGAACGGAGGTGTCCGTGGCCCCCTGGTTTACATGGCACCTAGTGAATTTCATCCCCGTCTTCTCCGTCCTGGACACCCTACGAGAGTCAACTATTAGTGCTCCTGTCTGGGCCATTGTAGAGGCCTGAACAGATATTTTGAAACTTAATCACAAATAGCTTATATAAGCTGTTCCACCAACTCCAGATGGAAGGAAAAAGAAGAGCGGAGGAACTCCGAGTGCAGCTGGGCTTGTGAGAAAGCAGGGGAAAGAGCAACCGTGCAGCAGGATGTCAAGGACCTCAAGGAAGTCGGCTGTGGAAACACCATCTTCCTCGCTCGCTGGTGAATGCCAGCGTTTCCGTTCTGCATTTGAGATATAAAGGTCCTTAATTCTTCAAACTCTTTTAGAACACAGAACCCAATGAGGGAAAAGATCTGGGTCTGTTTTGCTCACCGGCCTAGAGCGGTGCTCAGCATATTAACATGCTTTTAAATTTTGGGTGAGCAAATCATTCATCAAACTTTCAAAAAACATACAAAACTGTTCATATCAAAACCTCTACTTCCACGTATCTAAAATGAAATCTCTTCTCCACACACGGTTTGAGCTTCCAGCTTGTATAACGGTGTCCTCTAAGCCTTCCAGATCAAATACTCCTGTGGGCTTCTTCATCCTCTAGAGCCGACGGTAACGCTAACAGCAACAGCTACCGTTTGAGAATCTACCGTGCGCCAGACACTGAGCTAGAAGCTTGAATCGCCGCTGCATTGCAAGGTAGACAGAAAGGCTCTAAAGCCTGGGTGCCCAGGTTCAAATCCCAGTGCTACCCCTGGGCAGTATAGCTAAAATCTCTGGCGAACACACAACTTAGCCGGAACCAGAACTCAGGTCTGTTTAATTCCAGTGACCATGTGTTTGTTTTGTTTTGTTTTTACTACAAGCTACCCTTCTCTGAAACCTCACTGGGTTCTTCCTTCAAAATCTTCTAGACTTCCATGTTCCTCTTGGGTTCTCCGACATCTTCTTATAAAAATTTTCCAACAGCGAAGTTGAAAGAATTTCACACACAAGACCTAGAGTTTACCACTCACATCTCACTGCAGTTCTTTGCCACACATCCTCTCCCTTTTATCCATTTATCAATCTATGTTGCTTTTTGACATATTGCAAATATTTATTTTATTTTTGATGCTTTTCAGAATAAACCACAGACTTTACCTTCCTGCACTTAGGCATATGTATCTTAATGAGGGTCGGTATCTGTTTACATTTTGTTCTTGTTGTTAAGAGCCATTTTCCTCTTTTCTCAGCCAAAGATACAATTCATTTCTCCCCACTAATCTATCCAAGAACCTAGTTAATCTTTTAAACGGTTGATTTTTACATATTGTTCAGATGTTAAAAAATTCACCAGGTTTTCCCGTTTTTCTATAATTCATTCACATATTTAGCAAATATTTATCAAGCCTAATGGACTCAATCAAATTCTGATGCAGGCTGAACCCACTCTTCTTTAAATATTTAATCCTGTTGGTGGCTGACAGGAGCATTCAACTCTCTTCTATTGTCCTAAACAGATCAACTCTATTCCAAAGTATCTACCCCACCTAGGGAAAAATAAAACCCTGCAGATAACTTGACCATTCATCTCAGAAGGAGGTACTGCAGGCTTATCTTTCCGTTAGACAGGGAGAGAAAAAGAGAGACAGAGAGATTCTTAAATCTATAGTGACATTTTTTAGTGACTCAAGGATATTTTAGCACTTTCTACAACTGATATCTGCAGCAGCTACCTCTTAATCCAGTGGTACTCTTATGATGTACCAAAGAACGTTCAAGATACAGTTCCTGCCCCCCAGAAGCTTAGAATAGTCCCCACTATTTTCCCAAAACGTGTTCTCTCGCTCTCAAATAAATCTTTTTTTTAAAAAAATGAAATCTTTCCATTTGCCACAACATGGATAGAGCTAGACAGTGTTATGCTAAGTGAAATAAGTCAGTCAGAGAAAGACAAATTGTATGATTTCACTCATGTGGAATTTAAGAAACAAAACGAACACAATGGGGGAAAAAAAGGCAAACCAAGAAACAGACTCTTCACTGTAGAGAACAAACCGATGGTTACTGGAGGGGAGGTGGGGGCGGTGACACAGGTGATGGGGACTGAGGAGGGCACTTGTGATGAGCACCGGGTGTTCTATGCAAGTGACGAATCACTAAAGCTTACACCTGAAACCAATATCGCACTGTATGTTAACAAGCTGGAATGTAAATAAACTTAGGGGGAAAACGTACATACAACGGATTATCGTTCAGCCTTAAAAAGGAATTCAATCTGACACGTGCTAGAACACCGATGAACCTGGAAGACATTATTTTAAGTCACAAAAAGGCAAATATTGTGTGATTTCACCTACGTGGTGTGCCAAGAACAAACTCAAAGAAACAGAAAGTAGAATGGTGGTTCCTAGGGACTGGAGAGAGGGGGATACGGGTCTAGAGTTTCAGCATGGGAGATGAGGAACTTCTAGAGCCAGTTGGTGGCGACGGCCGGCCTGCAATGCGAATGTGGGGCGTGCCGCAGGTCTGCGCACTTCACATGGGTAAAAACGGTATCTTTTATGTTACATATATTTACCACAGTAAACAAGGAGTTTTTAAAATGTATGTCATTCAAGCAAGAGGACGTGAAGGAAGGCCTGGGGAACTTCAGTCATGTTTAATGAGCAACATATCTACAAGTCTGGACATACTTAATCTCCCAAGATTCAAATTATAAACTTTTACCCTGACAGAGACTGATATTACGCAGCTTAAAAAGTCACTTCCAAAGGAGTCTTTGGAGAGAAGAGCTGAGCCTGGTACAGATGGAGGACACTGAGCAATAAAGCATGTGCTAGAAATCTCACATTTCCCTCTGGGCCTGTCCTCCACCTTCCTCCGCCCTGCACCCTTCAACAGTGCCCCTCAGAGCCTACCCACAAGAACTGCCTCGAGGCGCCCTCTTGCCTCTGGCTTCCAGTTGGGTTCGGCCAATGGGTGGTACAGCAGAAGAGCTGATGGGAGAAGGACGGTAAGGCTGGGGTGTTTATTCCCCTGGCTCCTTCCCTGCTGGGCTATCTGTTGGCTCCCAGTTCCCTACCCCTTCAGGCCTGGGGTGGCTCTCCTGCTAGCCTGGGGTAGTTATATACCCCAAACCTGTCCATTCCATTCTAAGTTGGCCTTCCTCAAATGACCCATCTTGAGCATGCCTTCCATATTCTGCCAGGCCCCTGATGGGTATGTGTCCAAAGGGATTTTTCAGCATTTCTGAGAAAAAAATGGGGACAAAGAATACAGAAAACTATGAGTTTCCTAAACCTACCATTGTAAATCCAGGTGAGAGATAAGAGCTAGAGATGTAAATTTTGAAGGCTTCAAAAAATATTGATGAAGATACTGATGCCTTCATTACTCCACTAAAAAAAATCGCCCCACTTTTGGTGGATTTGGTGCATGGGACCCAAACTCTAAATTCTCGTTTCGAAACTCTGAGCCATCTGTTTTACTACCAGGAAAGTAGGATGCCATGTACGAGAGGTTTGGAAACTTGTTCTTTTAAAAAGCGCTGGTGACACTTCCAATATTCTTCCTAATACTTCCCAGTTCATAGTAGAAGTCTATATTCTGTGATTCCAGAACAAAATTTCTGAAGGGGTTTCCTTAACAAAGGCCTCCTGTTTCTCCTTTCTTGTTTTCTCCTGCAGATGGGGAGCCCTGGCTCGCACCAGCACCTCTTGCCTACCTAACAGGAGTGGGGCAGGGGGTCTTCATTGTCAGTACTCTCCACTATAGTTTCCTTCAAAGGAATATCCTTTCATCAATATGTGGAAACTTCTTTAGGTCTTGTAACTGGCTTTCCTGAAAACATTACCTTTTGGGAATGGGAATCCATTTTAACAGCCGAACGCGCTAACCTATTCCGCCACAGAGACGGGAATCCATTTTATAAATGTCAATTCCTGGCAATGAGAAATAACATTTAACTTCAAAAAGCAAGTGTGCGGTTCTCTTATTCTTGACAATACAGGGCTAAAAAGAATAGTCTCTTTGCTTTGTGTGAAGGGATCAGAGGTGTCAGAAAATGAAGTTTAAATCTGTTTCAGGAAGGAAATGAGAGAAGCTAGGAAAATAGCATTTCCTCTTCTGGTTTATGTCATTGGCGTTTATTTTGGACAGAAGGTCAATAGTCACTGCCAGGTGATTACTCAGAGAACCAGCAATGAATGAGGAGGAATACATCTTGATCATGGCGTCCCCCGTGGAGCTGAGTAGCAGTCTGGTCAACCTGTCCTCCTACAACAGAATCTTCTGCCATCTGCTCTTCTGATGACAACAGCACTGACTCACATGTACTTGGGGTTAAACAGGCTATATGGAATGTTGGACTCTTAGGGGAAAATATGAAAAGCCTGCTGTGACTTAGGGTGATCAAAGTAACAAAGGCAGAAAAGGAATTTGCTATCATAAACTATCTTAAAATTTATATTACATTTTGCTTATTTCAAATTGGTCCCCCGTTGGAAGGTAGCAACCGTGGCAGATGGACAGGATATAGACCAGACTTTCCACCAATCACGGTCCACAATGGCATTTAAACCAAACACTTCTCATCTAAAACAAAGTTGTAGCTACTTAAAAAAAAAAATGTCCTCATCTATCTCTATGTCAGTTTTGTCTTTTTAACAAAACTTCACTCCAGGAGGAAGGTCCCAAGGTTAACATTTCAGGACCTACCAAGTTTGAAGATATTTCCATTAAAGATATATTTTCAGATGGGTCAACCTACACATTCCTGAAGTACTCTCTCAGGTGCCCATTCCTTAAACTGCACATGAATCTCAATTATGGGTGGAAATTTAAGAATTACTGACTCAAATACATTGGACATGCCTGAGCTAAGCAGCTGAGTAATACATTAAAATTCATAGCTCCACTGTGCTGTGCATGTAAGAAATGCCCAGATAATACATCTGATAGCAGTTGCAGAACTGCAGATGAAGATGAAACTGTAAAATGAAACTTTTGGGTGAGGCTGCAGATAACAAGAAGCACCACGAACATGCGAGAACAGGCAGTTTTGAGGACAGTTTCCAGGGAACGCCAACACAGTATTAAGCCAGTGTTCCAAACTGTGAGGGTAAATGTTGCAGAGATCTGCAAGGCAGGCATCTTGTTTCTTTTCCCTATCTGTTTCAAGTACAAGCTAGTTTTTTTGCTGAAGACAAAGACTTAAAAAAACATGAGGAGCTTCTCAGCCTACTTTATAAGATATTCTTGGTATTTTCGAAGGAAGGATCAGAAAAGGAATTCTAAAAACAGAAAATTCTGAGGGGGAAAAGATAGGGGGGAAAGAAAGGGTCCAACCGGAGTTAAAAGTAGCTGAGACCATTCTCAGGGTGGGTGACTTAGCTCATTTCGAAGAGCACCACCAGCCAAACACCATGGAAAATAGACCAGCAGCAGCTTTATACAAACAAGTAACAAAAACTAATACTTGTCACTTATAGAAGCTAAAGCCACTAAATTTGAAAGGGAAATGTATATATGGAATCTTCTGGTACTGTCTATTTAAGACGAACCTGAGAGTAACGCCAAGACACAGCAAACCCAATGAATGGTTGATCCCTTCGTGTCGATGAGAAGGATTTAAGGTTCTAAATCAGAATGTTCAAACCTAAAATTCAACAGTCGGAAGGTTCCTCTCATGTGAAAAGATCTCTGACAGGAGAGGAGGGAACAAAAGTAGGGTGGGTAAAGAAAATAATGTATCTAAATGGAAACCTTGAATCTGGGAGTGACCAATTACAAATAGGAGCTGGGATAAGATAAAAGCAGAACAAAACAGGTGGGAGATTTATATTACAGACTCCCATGAAAGAAAACAAAGATGACATTTTAGAAAGAAGGTTACAAAATTGCTACAGAAACTAACAGTAGTGTCTGGTAGTTGATACAAGCTGGAATGCTAATTCCCCAAGAAATGGAAAAGACATACAATCACAGGGCAATTAATTAACTATGTCCTAGAGATCACGCAGAATCTTTTGCTGGGCCTCCTGAGCAGCTAACATGTCTGATCATTGTGATTCCAGCCAAAAGAAATGAAGGGCATCGTTCAGAACTTTGTTTTAGTTGTGCATACCATTTTGTTTTGCCCCCCAACTTTGTTTTTAAAGTCATGAATAAGTGAATTTTATCAAATGCTTTTTCTGTATCTACTAATTTTTTTTTCTCCTTTATTCCATTAATGTGGCAAATTACATTGATTTTTCAAATGTCAAATCACCCTTGCATTCCTGGAATAAACCCAGGAACATCATAAGATGTTTTCTTCTTTTTTTATCTTTTTTTAGTAATCTCTACACCCAACCTGGGGCTCAAACTCATAACCCCAAAATCAAGAGTTGTACACTCCTTGAACTGAGCCAGCCAGGTGCCCTTATTATTATTTTTATATTTTATATGGTGCAAATTTCAATTTGCTACTATTTTGTTGAAGATATTACACCTATGTTCCCAAGGGATTAGTCTGTAATCTTCTCTTTAAATGTCCTTGTTGGATTTGTTTATATGGGATAGGCTAGCCAAATGAAGAATGGGGAAGTGTTCCTTTCTCTATTTTCTGAAAATGTCTATGTAAGACTGGTATTGTTTCAACCTTAAATATTTGATAGAAAATAAAATCAGTAAAATAACCTGGGCCTATAAAACTTCAAGGATGGGTTTTTGATTATATTTAATACTCTTAGCAGATATAGGGCTATTCAAATTTTCCATTTCTTATCTCCATTTTAGTAAGCTGATTTTTTTTAAGAAATGGGTCTATTTAATCCGTTATCAAATTTGCTGACATACAGTTGTTCATAATATTCCTTAATTAACTTTTTAATATCCGCATGATCTGTAATGATATCAGAATTTTTTTTTTCTCTTTTTTCTTAGTCTTGCTAGGAGGCTATCAATTTTGTGGATCTTCTCAAAGAATCAATTTTTGGCACTGTTAAATGTCTTTATTGTTTGTTTTCTGTTTCACTGATTTCTTCTTCTATTATATTTGTTATTCCCCTGCTTCAACCTTGGGTTTAATTTATCTTTTTCTCATTCCCGTGAAAACTTAGACAATAGATTTTAAATCCTCCTTTTCTTTAATATAAGCATCTAAAGCTATGAATTTCCTGCTAAACATTGCTTTAGCAGCATCCCACTGATTCTGATATGATGCTTTCACTTTCATTAAAACAAAAAGATTTCCTAATTTCCCATGTGATTTCTTCTTTTAACTACAGGGTTATTTAGAAGCGCACTGTTCACTTTCCAAAGAGTCTGTATGCCCAGCAATCTGTTATTAATTTCCAGTTTAATTCTGCTGTGGTCAGGAAATGTACTTCGTATTATTTTAAACTCAGTGAGGTGTTTTATGGCCCAGCATATGGTCTATCTTCATAAGTGCTCTATGAGTACTTCAGTAGTTGTTGAAAATAGTGTTCTATAAATGTCTGTTAGGTTAGGGTGACTGATGGTGGCATTCAGATCATAAATATCCTTGTTGGTTTTTATCTATTTGCTCTGTCAATACGGAGAAAGAGGTATTAAACCCCTCTTAATGGAATTTGTTTTTCTCTTTAATTCTGTTGGCTTTGCTTCATGTATTTTGAAGCTCTGTTATTAGCACATTTAGAATGTTTCAATCATTTTGATGAATTGGCCCTTTTGTCATAACAATATGTCCCTCTTTATTTTGTTAATACTCCTTACCTTGAAGTCCACTTTCTCCGACATCAATATAGTCATGCCTGCTTTTTCTTTATTGTTCACATGGTTTATCTTTTTTATTTTTCTTACAACATATCTATGCTTTTATATTTAAAGCACATCTCTTTTTTCCTTCACCTTTATGAAGATATAATTGACATATGACATTGTGTAAGTTTAAGGTACACAATGTGATGATTTGATGCATGTATTTATTGCAAAATGATTACCACAATAAGATTAGTTAAGATGTCCATCACCTCACAATATTTTGTTTTTGCAGTGAGAACATTTAAAATCTACTCTTTCAGCAATTTTCAAGTATATGATACAATGTTAGCTATAGTCACCATGCCTATATTAGATCCTCAGAAGTTATTCATTTTATAACTGGAAGTTTGTACTCTTTGACCAACATCCTGACATTTCTTCCACCCTTCAGCCCCCTGAGAACCATCATTCTACCGTTTCTATGAGCTTGGCTTTTTCTAGATTCCACATGTAAGTGAGCTCACACAGTATTTGCCTTTCTCTGACTTTATTTCTAAAATAC
>RCUC01064676.1:0-12394 GCA_003697995.1 Taxidea taxus jeffersonii
CTTCCCCGCTCTAATACCTGTGAGCTCTGCGACACTCAGACACCCCCGATCCTTCTGTGACCCCGTGGGACCTGAGTCCACGTTGTCCCCGTGAGGTCTTCACCCCAGTTTAGCCTCTGGAGTGATGTCCCTCTGTGGAGCCGACTTTTAAAAGTTCTGATTTTGTGCTCCGCCGCTTGCCGGGAGCCGGCCCCTCCCCCTGGGGTCTATCTTCCCGTCGCGTTGGATTCACTTCTCCGCTGGTCCTACCTTTCAGAAAGTGGTCGATTTTCTGTTTCTAGAATTGTTGTTTTTCTTCTCTTCGATCTCCTGTTGGATTTGTAGGTGTTCGGAATGGTTTGATAGGCTATCTAGCTGATCTCCTGCTGGCTGATGTCGTCTCAGCCTCCTACTTCTCCGCCATCTTGACTCCTCCCCAGTTTGGATCGCATTTTTTTAAAAAATAAGAAAACAAATGAAAAAATAAAAATAAAAATACAAAGGAGGTTAGATGCTATTTTCCCCTAGAGCTGATGCGTTGCAGTACTCTATGATCAGTAAACTTGACATGAGCAAATTGTTTGTGCTGGTCTTCGGGGGGAGGGGCCTCTTGCACAGATGCTCATGTGGACTTGCCCTAGGTGGATATGCACCTCCCGTCTCCCGTGCACAAGGAGACAGGACTTGGTGTAAGTAGCTCTGGACTGTTTTGGTGGCACCGTTTTGCTCCCTGAAGTCTTTCATTACTGAGGGATGAATATGGTGGTGCCGTATTCTCTAGCCATGGAGCCAAAAATTCACAACCCCAGCTCTTGAGTTGATTGCTCCTAGAAAGCAATCAATCATTTTCTCTCCCTGGTTTCTGTCAGAACCTTGTGTTCACCCTGCCTATGTCTGAGTTTTGTGTTTTTTGTTTTTTGTTTTTTTTAATCTCAAGCATGCGGATGAGTTTCAAAATTCTAACTTTAGGGACTCCCATAGTGTAGACCACTGCTGTTCCCCCCAGGTAGGGTATTGCCACACTTCTGCCTTTTGTCAGTCTTGTCCCAGGAAATCGGTCCCATGACTGCACAGTGGTTCAGAGTTTATGGCAATACAGAGCAGATACCTGGCACCTAATTCACTGTTCTCAACCAGCTTCCCTATTCCTATGCCTGGGAACAGTGCAGTGCTTAGGATGACCCATTCTTCTTGAGATCCCGGGGATCTTCAGACCACAGTGTCACACCTAGAATTCTGCCCTGCTCTTCTACCTGGGCACCTTTAAGCCAGGCACGTCCTCTATAGTCTGCACTATAGCAGACTTCCAAACATTCTGATTTTGCACTCTGCTGCTTATAATACTAACCAGTAGCCTCCTTAAGCAGGCTCCCCTCACCTCTCTCATATCCACAGTTAAATCACACCAGACTCAAGTCTCTGTACCTCCTGCCTTCTAAAAGGTGGTCACTTTATTACTTGTAGACTTGCAGTATTTGTTCTCAGGCCTCTGATTGATCTCTCAGGTGTTCAGAATGATATGATAAATATCAAGCCTTATTCAAGTGATGAAACAAACTTTGGGTCACCCCTGCTCCTGTGCTATCTTAACTCCTTCCTCTGTCTTGCTGCTTTTAGAATTTCTCTTTTATCACCAGATTTTGTAAGTTTATCTACAATATGTCTTGGTGTTGGACTCTTTTTTTTTTTTTTAATCTTCATGGGAATTCTCTGTGTATCCTGGATTTGGATGTCTGTTTCCTTCTCCAGATTAGGAAAGTTTTCAGCTATAAATTCCTCAAATAAACCTCCTGCCCCCTTCCGTCTCTCTTGTTCTTCTGGGATTCGTATGACGTGAATGTTATTTTGTTTGATGGAGTCGCTGTTTTCCCTAAGACTACTCCCATGTCCCAGTCTTTTTTCTGTATCTCTTCTGTTCAGCTTCATTATTTTCTATAATTCTATTTTCCATATCACTTATTTGTTCTTCTGCTTCTCCTATACATGTGGTCATTACATCAAGTTAGTTTTAAATCTCAGTTGTTGCATTTTTCATTTCAGTCTGATTGTTTTTTAGCTCTTTTATATCTCTGGTAATGGTCTCCCTGATGTCTTCCATGCTTTATCCAAGCCCAGTTAGTATCCTTATGATTGTTGCTTTAAATTCCAAATCAGGTGTATTCCTTACATTTGTTTCTGTTAGATCCTTGGCTTTAACATTTTCTTGTTCTTTCTTTTATTTTTTTTAAAGATTTTTATTTATTTATTTATTTGACACAGAGAGAGAGATCACAAGTAGGCAGAGAGGCAGACAGAGAGAGAGGGGGAAGCAGACTCCTCACTAAGCAGAGAGCCCGATGTGGGGCTCGATCCCAGGACCCTGAGATCATGACCTGAGCCAAAGGCAGAGGCTCAACCCACTGAGCCATCCAGGCGTCCCTTGTTCTTTCTTTTAGAGTGCATTCCTTTCTTGGCATTTTGTCTAGGTCTCTGTCTTCTTCTCTGTTGTGTTTCCTGCTTCTGACAGTAATGGCTTTATGAAGAAGAAATCATATAGTATCCAGGGCCTGGCCCTTCCAGAAGTGTCTCTTGTGTGTGCTGTGTGCACTCAGCTGCTGTGTTTTGGCTGCTCCATCCCCAGGTTGGTAGTCTCCAGAGGTTCTCCTTGCCTGCAGTGGGCATTGTTTGGACCTTGGCCAGTGTGGTGAATTTTAACTATGTATGCTCTGGTCTGCTTGTTAAAAGAGATTTTACACTAATTCCACTAGAGCTGAAGTTTTGAAGAATTCTATGTTCAGTAGATGTGGTGCATGCAGGGTTTTGTCCTAGTCTTCTGGGGGAAGGAGCCTGCTGTGCTGGTCTTTTCACACTTGCCTGAGAAAAGCAGTACCAGCAGAGCACGGCAGGGCAGGTCTTGGGTTAAGCAGGTTAAACAGTCAATGTTGGAGATTTTTTGATTTCTATGATCAGTTTATGTTGAGGAACAAGGGAGGGAAATGGTTCCATCCTGCTCCTTTGTCCCTGGGTACCTCTAAAACTTGTCTTTGAGCCCCATTGGTTTAAGAGCTCACAGAAATCAGCCTCCCTTATTTTTCCAGCCAATGGCTTTAGGGAAGCATTCTCCTTCTGTGTTTCCCTGTGCACGCCACTCTTACTTTTTTCTATGACCAGGGCTCCCTTCCTTCCATAGCACCTACTATCCATTTCTCCCCCAAACCATGTGTCCACATATCCTGGCTTTTCCATTTGTCCTCTTCTTTGCTTCTATTTGTGCAGTTTGTTTTATCAATCCTCACATTGATTTCTTGGATATTCAAAATGATTGATAGTTATCTAGGTGTGCTTGGGGGACAAGGCAAACCTAAGGTCCTCCGAGTACACTGGCTTCTTAGTTCTTCCCCCACAGTCTACCCAATAAAAGACTTTTCAAGTAACTTTTTTCAGAGAAAACTTAAATCTCACTATTATAGAAACAAAATATTATTTCCTCAAGGAATGCATTTTGTTTACTCATTGGGAATTGTTGTTATAGAACATATGTTAATATTCTGTATTCAGTTTCCCATATTTGTAATGAAAATCCTGTATGTGAATATACTTTCTTGAATTTATTGTTTGAAATATCTAATTATACATGTTTGTGTGAAGACATTTTATTTTTTAAAATATTTTATTTATTTATTTGACAGAGAGAGAGAGCACAAGTAGGGGGAGTGGCAGGCAGAGGGAGAGGGAGAAGCAGGCTCCCTTCTGAGCAAAAGCCTGATGTGGGGCTCCATCACAGGACACGGGATCATGACATGAGCCAAAGGCAGACACTTAATCAACTGAGCCACCCTGGCGCCCCATGTGTGAAGATATTTTAGTTAATCCTATTTCTTAGAATGTTTTCCTTATCTTGTGATATTTGAGATGTGTTTTTCACAGGAAAATTACCTACTTGTAAATTAAGTATAATTCTTTTCATAAAATGTTTATAATTCTGTCTAAATATTTAAGGAAAATAGTTCTAAATTTTCAAATATAATATTTTTAATATTTCTCTATACATATAGGCACCAGCTCCTGAAAAAGAACTTGAGGAAATGAAAGAAGAAAAAAACAAAGATATTGAAGAAGAGGGAATAGAAAAGAAGGAAGTAGTGGAAGCAGCTGGAGAAGATGAAAAAGATCAAGAAGGAGATGGAGAGGACCAAAACAAAAAAGAAGAGAAAAGAGAAGATGGGAAAGAGAACAAATATGGAAAAGGAGATAGAAAAGAAGATAAAGATGGAAAAGAAAAAGAAGATGGAAAGGAAGAAGAGAAAAAAGAAAAAGGAGATGTAAAAAAGGGTGAAGATGGAAAAGGGAAAGGAGAAGATAGCAAGGAGGAAGAAGAAGAAGTAAAAGAGAAAGGAGATGAAAAAGAGGGTGAAGATCAAAAAGGGAAAGGAGAAGATGTCAAAGAATTTGAAAATGAAAAAGACACTGGAGAAGAAAAACAAGAAGACAGAAAAGAGAATGAAGATAGAAAAGAGGAGACAAGTGGAAATGAGGAAGTTGGAAATAAGGAGGAAGGTGGAAATGAGAAAGGAGAACATGGAAAAGAGGGCAAACATGGAAAAGACGAAGATGGAACAGAAGACAGTGGGAAGGGAGATAGGAAAGATGGAGAGAAAGGAAAGGAAAATAAAAGGAAGGCTGAAGTCGGAAAATAAGTAGCTGAAAAAGAAGAGGTCAAAAAAGTTGAAAAAAAAGAGGAAACTCCGAGTATTGTTTAAAGTTACCCTATAGTTTCATAATTTAGTAATATGTGCCTCCATGTTGTAATGTTTATAGAAATGAATATTTTTATCAAATATTTTATAAACACGGCATTTCTTTAACATCAGCTTAATTTCAAAACATCTTCATACTGATTATTACTCACAAAGTAGCTAACATGAAACCTTTATACATTTTGTGATCATAATAGTGGAATATATAAGAAACTATGCTTTCAACTTTGTCAGTGAATTTCCTTTTGTGTGACTTGTGTTACATCTTCAAATTTTAATTTTACTCCTATCTGTGATAATTTCACAAAGTGGGCAGATCCAGAAAACTTTCTTCCAAACTTCTTGTGGTTGTCTAGGTTGCTTTTATTAAAAAAAAAAAAAAAAAGCTTAACTATTTTCTGTAATGCAAAGTGTTATAATTCTTTCTCAAATATACCGTTATTATTAGCATGTGAACAAATAAAATTGCAATTCCATTTTTAAAAGAGTTACAATTTTTTTTTCAGAAGGGCAGTTCTGGTTGTATGTGTATCCACAAAATTTTACTAGATTGATCTTAATAAAAATTCTCTTCAAAAATAATTGTAGTTTTTTTAAATATCTCTAAAAATATAGTTAGTGAAATAATATAGTGCTTGATTTTTTCTATTGTGATGTTCACAAAAGCATTTTTTTGTACTGAGATAAAATTAACAAAAATTACCATTTTAACCATTTCCAATTCAGTGGGGTTTTTTTAGTGCTTTCAAAATATTGTGCAACTACCACTATTTAATTCCAAAACATTTTTACCCAAATGAAAAACAAAGTACCAATTAGCAATCTCTCCATTCCCACTCCCCTCCTCACCTGTCCCTGTTAACCACTAATTTAATTTGCCTCTATAGATTTGCCTATTCTAGATATTTCATATAAATGAAATCATGCAATATGTGACCTTTGTGTCTGGTTTCTTTCACTTAGCATGTTTCCAGGTTCATCCATGTTGCAGCATGTATCATTAATTCATTTCTCTTCATGGCTGAATAATACTATATTCCATTGATATACTACATTGCTTCTTGAACATTTGAGATGTTTCCATATTTTTATCAATTATAAATAATGCTGCTATGAATATCCATGTAGAACTTTTTTTTAAGATTTTATTTATTTATTTGTTAGAGAGAAAGAGAGCACAGGCAGACAGAGTGGCAGGCAGAGGCAGAGGGAGAAGCAGGCTCCCTGCCAAGCAAGGAGCCCGATGTGGGACTCGATCCCAGGACGCTGGGATCATGACCTGAGCCGAAGGCAGCTGCCCAACCAACTGAGCCACCCAGGTGTCCCTCCATGTAGAACTTTTTGTGCTCGTGTATGTTTTCATTTCTCCTAGGTATACATCTAGGAGTAGAAACACTCCATTATATAGTAATGGCATGTTTAACTTTTTGAGGGACTTTCAGACTGTTTTCCAAAGTGGCTTCAGTTTCACAAACTTTCACCAGCAATGTATGAGGGTTCTAATTTTTCCATGTCCTAGTCAAAACTTCCTATTGTCTATATTTTATTGCAACCATCTTAGTGGGGTTATTTGGAGGTGATTGAAATCATGGTGATTTTGATTTGCATTTCCATAATGATGTTGAACATCTTATGTGCTTATCGTCCATTTGCTTATCTTTGGAAAAGTGTCTAACACACCCTTTGCCCATTTTTCTTTTGGGTTGTCTTTTTAGTATTGTGTTGTAAGATGTGTACATATTTTAGATACAAGTGTCATATCTGTTATAATCATTTGCAGATTTTTTCCGCATTCTGCGGGTTGTCTTTTCACTTTCTTGTTGCTGTCTTTTGATGCACATGTTTTTAAATTTTGAGTTAACTCTAATGTGCTTTTTCTTTTATTGTTTGTGTTTTTGGTGGCATATCTAAGAATCTGCTACCAAAGCCCAGGTCAGAGATATACACCCATACATCTTAAGAGTTTTATAGCTTTATCTCTTATATATAAATCTCTGACTCATTTACATGTGGCCATCCATTTATCCAAACATCATTTCCTGAAAACACTATTTCCCCACTAAATGGTCTTGACACTCTTCAAATATCAATGAACCACAAATGTATGGATTAATTTCTTGACTCTCAATTCTATACCATTGATATTTATGTCTATGTCAGTGCCATACCTTTGATTGATGTAGCATTGTAATAATTTTTGACATCAGAGAGTATTTGTCCTCTAACTTTATTCTTGATTGTTCAGGGTTCCTTATAATTCCATATAATCTTTAGGATCAGCTTGTTCACTTTTACAAAAGAAAAGGCAGTTGAAGTTTAGATAAAGATCACAATAAATATGCAGATAAATTTGGGGAATTTTGCCATACTAACAAAATTGTCTTTCAATACATTAACATGGGATGTCTTTTCATTTATTTAGGTATCTTTCATTTCAGCAATATTTGTAGTTCTTAGAGTGTACAAGTCTTGCCCTTCTTTGATTACATTTATTCCAAAGTATTTCATTTTTGATTCTGTAGATGGATTTTTATTCCCATTTTGAATTTTTAATTGATAATGTATAGGAATACAACAGAATTTTGCATATTAATCTTGTATCCTGTAATTTTGCTGAACTCGTTTATTAGATTTAGTAGGTATTTTGAAGATTCTTTAGAGTTTTCTCTTTATAAGAACATATCATCTGCAAATAGAGGTCATTTTACTTCTTTCCAATGTGAGTATCTTTTTCTTTTTTTATTTTTCTTTTCTTGCTTAACTTCCTTGGTTTTCAAAAGGCTTCACACATATTAAGAATAAAAAAGAAAATAAAGAAATTCAGAAGTCCAGTTTCCAAAACTTAAACCTCTGTTTCTGCCTCTTTCACAGGGCTGACAGGTTTTGTACCATTTCATATTCTGTATCAAAATTTACTATAATGCTATAGTAATCAAAATTGACCTAAAAGGGATGATTAAATATATAGGCACCTTGTCTGTATCCCCCTACTTCCTAGTCATATTCCACAACCACAGAAAATGTACTGTCATAACTTTGAATACAGAAACCGGTCTTTTAAATGCCTCGGTCCCCTTCATTGCCAAGGCTAAATAAAAGTAACAATGCTGGTTTTCTCTTTAAAAGCACATCCCAGGTGATGGGCAGAAATCTTAACTCTGTGAAATTTTACCCTCTATATAAGAAGATACCCATCTTCACCTCACAATCTTATTTTTAACTATATAATAAAGCATTAATATAACAAGAATATCATAGTATACTACAGGAGGATCATTCCTTTACACTATGACACTAAAAAACTTCACCTGGTCTTGTGGGTCTTGTATTGCTATATATCTTCATGTTTTAATTGAATATTACTTTCCATTTACCATTAAAACTTTGATTCATATAATTTCTCTTCTAAAAGTTTCTAAAATAGTAAGAGGTGAAGGGAAAAGTGGAGTAGAGGAGTGCTAATTTAAAGAGACAGCATACCATTACTGTAAGTGAAAGTGGATATAAATTATAAATCTACTATAGCAGAACAATACTTAATAAAGTTGTGGAGAAATTGACAAAGGTATAAAAAAATCCTTAGGGAACACCACAGAGAAAAGTTGTTTGAGAAGTGCACTTGGAGGACACCTGGGTAGCTCTGTCCGTTAGGTGTCCCACTCTTGATTTCAGCTCAGGTCATGATCTTACTGGCCTGTGAAAGAGAGCCCCATATCAAGGTCTGCACTGGGCATGGAGCCTAACTAAGATTCTCTCCCACTGTCCCTCGCCACTCTCTTTCTCTCTTTAAAAAAAAAAGTGCACTTGGAGTTTCCTTAATAATATGAAAGATCTTTTATTAATTATCTCATTGACAAAACAGTTTTGTTACATACTGATTTATTACAAGAATTGATTTTCTGAGTATATAGTGAAGTTTTAATTAAAAAAATTCTGTTGTGACTTAAGGGGGTTTGCCCCAATTAATAAGCATGATTTTGGCTAGTGATAGTATGTCTCAAAATAAAAATGTTTAATGTGAACAGTCTTTGAAATTATATTCTAATTATATGGTAAGGTATAATCCAGTTTTTTGATGTAGAAAAAAAAGAATAAAAAAAGAATATATGCAATTCTTCAGGGTATATCTGTTATATAAAGCAAAGTCTGTCCTTAGTGTTTGTCCTTAATAACATTTAAAATGTTTCATGCTGAACTTTATTAATCTTTATAAAATCCCATGTTTTGTATGATACCAGCAAAGGGAGACATAGAACTAGTGCATGTCAAAGCTGGAGTCTACACATAAGTCATAATATAAAAAGTATTACTGATGACCTACTGAGATCACACAGATAAATCTTGACACCATTTTTTAAAAATTAGGTTTTGAAAATCCTCCAACAGGAATGTTTTGGTCCTAAAATAATTATTTTTCTTTAAGATACTATTGCAGCAATTCTCCAAAATTAGAAAAGCAACTGTATGAACAAGTTGATTAACATGTAAAGAACAGTGGCACCTGGGTGTATCAGTGGGTTTAAGCCTCTGCCTTCAGCTCAGGTCATGATCTCAGGGTCCTGGTATGGAGCCCAGCAT
The DNA here is from genome assembly GCA_003697995.1 of Taxidea taxus jeffersonii. NCBI lineage: Eukaryota > Metazoa > Chordata > Mammalia > Carnivora > Mustelidae > Taxidea > Taxidea taxus. The sequence goes on from RCUC01064676.1 coordinate 9,294, forward strand.
GGTGGGGGAGGTCTCTGCTCAGCAAGGAGCCTGCTTTCCCTGCCCCTTCTGTCTGCCTCTCTGCCTACTTGTGATCTCTGTCTGTCAAATAAATAAAAAAAATCTTTAAAAAATAAAAAAATTAAAAAGCATGTAAAGAACAGAGAAAAAGTCCACCAAATCAGCTGCAATTTAGAACTTCCTGCGCTGAAATTCAGTTAAACCTATACCATAACAGTAGGTAAATTACTTGTGTAAAGGTACTTTTCCAGAATACAGAAAAAAATTTTAATGTAATATTTATCCAATAGATATATTTGTTTTAATCTTAAAATACATGGATTTAAGACTATTACCCACTTTTAATAATGCTTCGTTTTCTTCCCATGAATACAATAGTCTTTCAGATTACATTGAATTCCTTAAATTGGAAAATGATGAGTAAACAAAAGTCTAATTTTATTTGGAATAGTAATCATTTTTTTCACCTATTACCTCTCTAGCTAGAGTTGTTCATTCTGATTGTTTATTGCAGATTAAAAAAATCCTTTATTTGAAAGAGTCAAACATTAAATCCAGAAAAAATGAATATTATTTAAGAAACAAAATTATGGTTTACTATATGTTACCTGAAAACATATGCATTTAATCCTTTAGCAACTATATTATGCAGTCCAGGCTTTGTGTTGTGGATTTTACTAAATAATATGAATGAACCCCAGTGTTTATAGAAACTGAGTTATAGATTACATAATGGGAAGTGTGTGTGTGTGTGTGTGTGTGTTTCCAGAGTAGAAAGAAAGAACTAATTAGGGACTCCTGGGTGACTCAGTCAGTTGGATGTCTGCTTTTGGCTGGGTTCATGATCCTGAGGTCCTGGGGTCAAGTCCCACGTCAAGTTTCCTATTTAGCGGGGAGCCAGCTCCTCCCTCTGCCTGCTGCTCTACCTGCTTGTATTCTCTCTGAGAAATAAATAAATAAAATCTTTTTTTTTAAAAAAAGGAGTAATTGCAAAGTGAAGTTGTTGATTTTGAAATATTTTATTTTTTATAGCTTGAAAGGCAATTTTTTTCATATAAATTAGGATTTCTGAACAAGATAAAAGAATTTCTTCAAATATTTAACACATATAAAAGTGTTTACTATGTGCCAACATACCTCAATATTATCAAAGCCATCTATGAAAAACCCACCGCAAATATCATTCTCAATGGGGAAAAACTGAGAGCTTTTCTGCTAAGGTCAGGAATATGGCAGGGATGTCCATTATCACCACTGCTATTCAACGGAGTACTAGAAGTCCTAGCCTCAGCAATCAGACAACAAAAAGAAATTAAAGGCATTCAAATCAGCAAAGAAGAAGTCAAACTATCACTCTTTGCAGATGATATGATACTATATGTGGAAAACCCAAAAGACTCCACTCTAAATCTGCTAGAACTTATACAGGAATTCAGTAAAGTGTCAGGATATAAAATCAATGCACAGAAATCAGTTGCATTTCTTTACACCAACAACAAGACAGAAGAAAGATAAATTAAGGAGCCAATTCCGTTTACAATTGCACCCAAAACCATAAGATACCTAGGAATAAACCTAACCAAAGAGGCAAAGAATCTGTACTCAGAAAACTATAAAGTTCTCATGAAAGAAATTGAGGAAGACACAAAGAAATGGAAATGTGTTCGATGCTCATGGATTGGAAGAACAAATATTGTGAAAATGTCTATGCTAAAGCAATCTACACATTTAATGCTATCCTTATCAAAATCCCATCCATTTTCTTCAAAGAAATGGAACAAATAATCCTAAAATTTATATGGAACCAGAAAAGACCTCGAATAGCCAAAGGAATATTGAAAAAGAACGCCAACGTTGGTAGCATCACAATTCCAGACTTCAAGCTCTATTACAAAGCTGTCATCATCAAGACAGTATGGTACTGACACAAAAACAGACACATAGATCAATGGAACAGAATAGGAAACCCAGAAAAGTTCTCCCAACTCTCTGGTCAACTAATTGTGAACAAAGCAGGAAAGAATGTCCAATGGAAAAAAGACAGCCTCTTCAACAAATGGTGTTGGGAAAATTGGACAGCCACATGCAGAAAAATGAAACTGGACCATTTCCTTACACCACACACGAAAATAGACTCAAAATGGATGAAGGACCTCAATGGGAGAAAGGAATCCATCAAAATCCTTGAGAATACAGGCAGCAACTTCTTCGACCTCAGCTGCAGCAACTTCTTCCTAGGAACAACACCAAAGGCAAGGGAAACAAGGGCAGAAATGAACTACTGGGACTTCATCAAGATCAAAAGCTTTTGCACAGCAAAGGAAACAGTCAACAAAACCAAAAGACAACTGACCAAATGGGAGAAGATATTTGCAAATGATATATCAGATAAAGGGCTAGTATACAAAATCTATAAAAAGCTTAGCAAACTCAACACCCAAAGAACAAATAATCCAATCAAGAAATGGGCAGAGGACATGAACAGACATTTCTGCAAAGAAGACATCCAGATGGCCAACAGACATATGAAAAAATGCTCCACATCACTCGGCATCAGGGGAATACAAATCAAAACCACAATGAGGAATGCCTGGGTGGCTCAGCTGGTTAAGCAGCTGCCTTTGGCTCAGGTCATGATCCCAGCATCCTGGGATTGAGTCCTGCATGGGGCTCCTTGCTCGGCAAGGAACCTGCTTCTCCCTCTGCCTCTGTCTGCCACTCTGTCTGCCTGTGCTCACTATCTCTGACAAATAAATAAATAAAATCTTTTAAAAAAGTTAAATAGGGGTGCCTGGGTGGCTCAGTCGTTAAGCGTCTGCCTTCAGCTCAGGTCATGATCCTAGGGTCCTGGGATCGAGCCCCGCATCGGGCTCCCTGCTCGGCAGGAAGCCTGCTTCTGACTTTCCCACTCCTCCTGCCTGTGCTCCCTCTCACTGTGTCTCTCCCTATCAAATAAAAAAAAAAAAGTTAAATAAACCACAATGAGATACCACCTCACACCAGTCAGAATGGCTAAAATTAGCAAGTCAGGAAATGACAGATGCTGGTGAGGATGTGGAGAAAGGGGAACCCTCCTACACTGTTGGTGGGAATGCAAGCTT
>RCUC01064687.1:0-14372 GCA_003697995.1 Taxidea taxus jeffersonii
AAAAAAAAAAAAAAAAAAAAGGAAAAAAGAAAAATGTATAATTTACAAATGAGAGATGCTTGGCTGGCTCAGTCGGAGGAGCATGTGACTCTTGATCCTGGGGTCATGGGTCCAAGCCCTACATGGGGTGTAGAAATTACTTAAATTAAAAAAAAAATTTTTTTTACTTAAAAACAATGTATAACTTATAAATGAAAATATGTTTCCAAAAACATCATATCTTTCAATAGTTACCTTGAATGTTAATAGGCTAAATGCCCCAATCAAAAGACACAGGGTATCAGATTGAATAAAAAAGCAAGACCCATTTGCTTTTTTTGCTATCTGCAACAGACTCATTTTAGATCCAAAGGCACCTCCAGATTTAAATTGAGGGAGTAGAAAATCATTTATCATGCTAATGAACATCAAAAGAAAGATGGGGTGGTAATCCTTTTATCAGACAAATGAGACTTTAAACCAAAGACTGTAATAAGAAATGAAGAAGGACACTATTCCATAACTGACAGGTCTAACCAACAAGACCTAACAATTATAAATATTTATGCTCCTAACATGGGAACAGCCAATTATATAAGCCAATTAATAACAAAATCAAAGAAACACATTGACAATAATATACTAATAGTAGGGGACTTTAACATTCCTCACTGAAATGGACAGATCATCTAAGCAAAAGATCAACAAGGAAATAAGGACACACTGGACCACATGGACTTCACAAATATATTCAGAACATTCCATCCCAAAGCAACAGAATACACATTCTTCTCTAGTGCACATGGAACATTCTCCAGAATAGATCACATCCTGGTCACAAATCAGGTCTCAAGTGGTACCAAAAGATTGGGATCATTCCCTGCATATTTTCAGACCACAATTCTTTGAAACTAGAACTCAACCACAAGAGGAAAGTTGGAAAGAACTCAAATACATGGAAGCTAAAGAGCATCGGACTAAAGAATGAATGAAATTCATTTAGGAAATTAAAGAAGAATTTTAAAAATTCACAGAAACAAATGAAAATGAAAACACAACAGTTCAAAATCTTTGGGATACAGCAAAGGTGGTGCTAAGAGGACCTAGATAGCACTACAAGCCTTTCTCAAGAAACAAGAAAGGCCTCAAATATACAACCTTGCCCTACACCTAAAGGAGCTGGAGAAAGAACAGCAAAGAAAGCCTAAACCCAGCAGGAGAAGAGAAATAACAAAGATTAGAGCAGAAATCAATGAAATAGAAACCAAAAGAACAGTAGAACAGATCAATGAAACTAGGAGCTAGTTCTTCAAAAGAATTAATAAGATTGATAAATCCCGGCCCAGACTTATCAAAAAGGAAAGAGAAAGGACCCAAATTAATAAAATCATGAATGAAAGAGGAGAGATCACAACCAACACCAAAGAAATACAGACAACTACAAAAACATATTAAGAGCAACTATATGCCAACAAATTTGACAATCTGGAAGAAATGGATGCATTCCTAGAGACATATAAACTACCAAAACTGAACCAGAAAGAAAGAGAAAACCTGAACAGACCCATAACCAGCAAGGAAATTGAAGCAGTAATAAAAGATCTCCCAACAAACAAGAGCCCAGGACCAGATGGCTTCCCCAGGGAATTCTACCAAACACTTAAAGAAAATTAATACTTATTCTTCTGAAATTGTTACAGAAAACAGAAACGGAAGGAAAACTTCCAAACTCTTTTTATGAGGCCAGCATTGCCTTGATTCCAAAACCAGACAAAGACCCCACCAAAAAGGAGAATTGCAGACCAATATCCCTGATGAACATGAATGCGAAAATTCTCACTAAAATAATAGCCAATAGGATCCAACAGTACATCAAAAGGATTATTTGCCACAACCAAGTGGGGTTTATTTCTGGGCTGCAAGTTTGGTTCAGTATCCACAAATCAATCAATGTGCTACACTACATTAATGAAAGAAAGGACAAGAACCATATGATCCTCTCAATAGATGCAGAAAAAGCATTTGACTAAGTACAGCATCCTTTCTTGATCAAAACTCTTCACAGTATGGGGATAGAGAGTACATACCTCAATATCATAAAAGCCATCTATGAAAAGCCCACAGCAAATAACATTCTCAATGGGGAAAAACTGAGAGCTTTTCCCATAAGGTCAGGAAGACAGCAGGGTTGTCCACTATCACCACTCAACATAGTACTCAACATAGTACTAGAAGTCCTAGCATCATCAATTAGACAACAAAAAGAAATAAAAGGCATCCAAATCAGCAAAGAAGTCAAACTCACTCTTTGCAGATGATATGATACTTTACACGGAAAACCCAGAAGACTCTACCCTAAAACTGCTAGAACTCATACAGGAATTCAGCAAAGTGGCAGGATATAAAATCAATGCACAGAAATCAGTCGCATTTCTATACACCAACAATAAAACAGAAAAAAGAGAAATTAAGGAGTCGATCCAAATTACAATTGCACCCAAAACCATAAGATACCTAGGAATAAACCTAACCAAAGAGGCAAAGGATCTGGACTCAGAAAACTAAAATACTCATAAAAGAAATTGAGGAAGACACAAAGAAATGGAAAAACATTCCTTGCTCAAGGATTAGAAGAACAAATATTGTTAAAATGTCTATCTTCCTTAGAGCAAACTACACATTTAATGCAATCCCTATCAAAATACCATCAACTTCTTTCAAAGAAATGGAACAAATAATCCTAAAATTTATATGGAACCAGAAAAGACCCCAAATAGCCAGAAGAATGTTTAAAAAGGAAACCAAAGCTGGGGCATCACAATTCTGGACTTTAGGCTCTATTACAAAGCTGTAATCATCAAGACAGTATGGTACTGGCACAAAAACAGACACATAGATCAATGGAGCAGAATAGAGAACCCACAAATGGATCCTCAACTCTCTATGGTCTACTAATCTTCAACAAAGCAGGAAAGAACACCCAATGGAAAAAGGACAGTCTCCTCAACAGATGGTGTTGGGAAAATTGGACAGCCACATGCAGAAGAATAAAACTGGACCATTTCCTTATACCACACACAAAAAATAGATTCAAAATGGATGAAAGACTTCAATGTGAGACAGGAATCCATTAAAATCCTTGAGGAGAATACAGGCAGCAACCTCTTCGACCTCAGCCACAGCAACTTCTTCCTAGAAACATTGCCAAAGACAAGGGAAGCAAGGGCAAAAATGAACCATTGGGACTTCAACAAGATCAAAACCTTTTCCACAGCAAAGGAAATAGTCAACAAAACCAAAAAACAACCAACAGAATGGGAGAAGATATTCACAAATGACATATCAGATAAAGGGCTAGTATCCAAAACCTATAAAGAACTTATCAAGCTCAACTCCCAAAGAACAAATAATCCAATCAAGAAATGGGGAGAGGACATGAACAGACATTTCTGCAAAGAAGACATCCAGATGGCGAAGACACATGAAAAATTGCTCAAAAATCTCTTGGTATCAAGGAAATACAAATGAAAACCACAGTGAGATACCACCTCCCACCAGTCAGGATGGCTAAAATTAACAAGTCAGGAAATGGCAGATGTTGGCGAAGATGTAGAGAAAGGGGAACCCTCCTACACTGTTGGTGGGAATGCAAGCTGGTGCAGCCACTCTGGAAAAGAGTATGGAGGTTGCTCAAAAAGTTGAATATAGAGCTACCGTATGACCCAAAACTGCACTACAAGGTATTTACCCCAAAGATAGAAATGTAATGATCCAAAGGGGCACTTGCACCTCAATGTTTATAGCAGCAATGTCCACAATAGCTAAACTATGGAAAGAGCCTGGATGTCCATCAACAGATGAATGGATAAAGAAGATGTGGTATACACATACACACACACACACACACACACTCACACACACGCACATGCACAATGGAATATTATGCAGCCATCAGGAAATGAAATCCTGTCAATTGCAATGACATGAATGTAACTAGAGGGTATTATGCTAAGCGAAATAAGTCAATCAGAGAAAGACAATTATCATATGGTCTCTCTGATATGAGGAATTTGAGAAGCAGGGCGGGGGGTCATGGGGACTAGGGAAGGAAAAAATGAAACAAGATGGGATCACGAGGGAGACAAAAACGTAAGAGACTCAATCTCACAAAATAAACTGAGAGTTGCTGGGTGGTGGGGAGGTAAGGATAGGCTGGGTTATGGATATTGGGGAGGGTATGCATTAGGGTGAGAGCTATGAAATGTATAAGCCTGATGATTCATAGACTTGCACCCCTGGGGCAAACAATACATTATATGTTAATTAAAAAAATATATATATATATGTATATATACAACATCAAAAAGACTGATGAATCACAGACCTGTACCCCTGATACAAATAATACATTATATGTTAATAATAAAAAAAACTCAGAAATAAACTGTGTTCAAACAATACAATTCAGTCACAAGCAAAAAAAAAAAAAGTAAGGCATGTACCTCCTACCATGGTTTATTTTGGTTTATTCGTGAAGGGGAGTGCCTAATTTTCTTGGTTTATTCGTGAAGGGGAGTGCCTAATTTTATGTATTTTCAATGATGATTTTTGACAGTATTATTTATTTAATAACATCTGGCTTCCTTGAGTATAACTACCAGTTCCTTATTTAGAATATTTGAGGAGGGGTATCATATAGATAGAGAGATGCCCTTTCTTATGTGCATAAGGTGAGTTGACAAGTTGCTGTTAATCCCCATCAATGTGCTCTCTCTCCAAATAACCAACACGAAAAAGTGTCTCCCAATTGGTGTGCCTCATTAGAACTTAAAACGCATTTTCTCACAAAAGTAAGGTTTATAAAATGGTGGATAAATAGAGTTAAAATAGTAGAAAGGGAACTATGTTCCAGATACATCACAAATTAAATGGGCCTGGGAAGTTCCTGGGGGCTAAAAAAAAAAAAAGAATAAACTCTGTAGGTGTTAATTTTCTTGCAACTTAAGAACATAACTTCATTAATAACTAATATATTTTCTTACTTGCAATATTGGTTTCATCTAAACATTCCCATATGTTTTGCAGTTCTCCCTTATTACTTGTTTAAGAGTCTTACATATACCTAGTTATAGATGCTTATGTTTATTCATATTCTGAGAAGCTCCTTTTGAACTTACTTTTTTAACATCATGTAGTTGCTAGTTCCCTATGAAGAGTGACTTGGATCTTTGCTACTTTGTTTGCACATTACACATTTAATTTTAAGTATAAATTAGTATCTGTACCAAGGGCTAATAAGAAATCAGAGTAACCATCAAAGAAATAAGGAAAAGCTATTGCCTAAAATATAATTTGTCTCTCCACCCTGCTATCTTTTTATTTAGTTTTTGTAGGAATTTCTTCCTGCCTATAAATATCATATGGATTAGGATGGACTTTAATGGAGCCATAGGAGAGCACAAGCATATTGAAAGGGAAAGAGTGAATCCTATGTCCTTCTAATTTTTATTGAGTGAGTTTATGAGAAGCTGTTGAGAAAAACTGTCCTAAGCACTTTAGACTCAGGAAGCAGAGGGCCAGAACCTGCTTTTGGCGATGTGAGTCACTGAAATGGGCCCCAGATCAAAGCACCACAGCCTAAACTGCAGCTGTAACATTCATTATTCTTTAAAGGCTCTTTCAAAGAGATCTGCATGTTGATTATGTTATGGCAATGTGTGATCTGGGAGGAGGGGAATGAATGTAATGTATTATAATCCTGAAGCAGGGAGGGGCTCCTGGGGGAATCCGCAGGCAAATTTTGATAGGAGAAAGGGTGAGGACAGAACAGAGCTGAACAAGAGAAAAATGACTGGCTAGGAAACCCCTCCCCGCCGGCGCCGAAAACCCAGAGGCCTGATGCCCACTTGTGAGTCTTGCCTAAGGCACCTCTCCAAGACCCACATGACAGGGGCGGCTTGGAGCACACATATCTGCCAAGCCCACAAGAGGCCACTGAAGACAAACATGATTGCCCTGAATCCAACGAAGAGGAAGTAAACGCAGCTCCATTTTTTTTTGGGTTCGAAAACTGAAAATGTTAACAGTCTTCTCCTCTCTGCCCCCTTCCCATTTTCCTGGTTTGCTATGTTTCTAGTTTTGGTGTGGCTTGATTCATCTGTTGTTAACAGGAAGATTAATATTTTTCCCAAACTTTCCATTTGAACTTGACTTGAGATGTATCAGTTTCACTTGCTTTCCTATTTACATTGCAAAAGGAAAAAAAAAAGGAAATTTTTGTCACTTATATTTAGAACTTCCCCTTTTTTAAAAAAATTTATTTATTTGACAGATATCACAAGTAGGCAGAGAGACAGGCAGAGAGAGAGGCAGAGAGAGAGAGGAGGAAGCAGGCTCCCCGCAGAGCAAGAGAGCCCGATGCGGGGCTCGATCCCATGACCCTGAGATCACGACCCGAGCCGAAGGCAGCGGCTTTAACCACTGAGCCACCCAGGCGCCCAGAACTTCCCTTTTTAAACAGTAAACGTAAATACACATTTTTTAGGTCAGGCCATATGGAAAATGAAAAGCGTAAAATGTTAAGTAAAACACCGCCCCCCCAACATTGAACTCAGTTCCACTCCCCAGAGATAACTTCTCAGAAAGGATTTTAAAAATTGACTGAGGCTCGGGGCGCCTGGGTGGCTCAGTGGGTTAAAGCCTCTGCCTTCGGCTCAGGTCATGATCCCAGGGTCCTGGGATCAAGCCCCACATTGGGCTCACTGCTCAGCTGGGAGCCTGCTTCCCTTCCTCTCTCTCTGCCTGCCTTTCTGCCTACTTGTGATCTCTGTCTGTCAAATAAATAAATAAAACCTTTAAAAAAAAAATTGAGGGTTTAGAAACCATAGTACTTCCAAATCAGAGCCCAGCATGATGATAGAGTTGTTTGTCAACGAACACCTCCATAAGTGCACCATGGATATAATTATCAACACTCCTCTTGTGTTTCTGGGTTTGCAGGCTAAGAAGAAAGGTTGCAAAACCCTGCCAAGTCTCTCCTTCATTTTATTCAAAGCAGGAGGACTTCTTAATAGTCTCAGGACAGAAGAACAGGAGTCAGGGAACTTAGCTGGCCTTTGCTTTCATCCTTAGCCCCCATGTCGTGGGAGTTAGAGGCACTCAGAGCCACCCTCCAAAATGTTTTCCCTTGTTTCAACCCCAGACAGTACTTATTCCTGAGTTTCCTCCTTTTATTTTCCCTTAGGAAGAAGACAAGCCAACTCTCTATGTGTTTAATGCTGTGACCCAAGAGACAATGCCAATGATGGAGAACATTTCCCTTCTTGGTCAAAAAGTGTCCAATCTGAGAACCCTGGTAGCTCTGAGATGTGGCTTCCCTGTGAGTGTCTTCTGTCTCCGGACCCCAGAGGGACTGGAGATGTATGACTGCAATACCCTGAGGGACTACCAGACAGACATCGGTACTGCCCACCATATTCAATACCAGCTACTGCTCAGCATTATGGTTCTTTGGTACCAGACTGGCAAAAAATGGAGGAGTTCCTTCCAAACTAAAACTTCTGAAATCTCAGTGGGGATGTAAATGATCAATGCCCCTCTCTGGTATCTGGGTCTATAGGATAACAAATAAGAAATGTCCCATGGACCTGCCATGTTTTGTTCTCTTTACTCAAAGCAGGATGACTGGTTAATATCCACAGGCTAGAAGAGCAAGACTCAGACCAGTTTATGTTTTTCTCTTTCAAAATATATTTCAAGAATACATAGAGGCAAGTTCAAGTACACATCCTTTCTCTTCCTTTGAACACAGTGGTAGCATATGATACACACACTGTCCTGAGCTTGCTTTATGCAATCTTATTTTAAAACACTGTTGGTTATATTAATATTTTAAATAGTGCAAGTGGCTACTGTGTAGTATCCCTGAGGGGCAGATTACAATCTTTCTTTAAATATTCTACTTCCAGGTTGTGTCTGCTGTAGCAATACACCATTAAAACAAACTCAAAGGATTGTCCAATTGTTTTAACCCTATTGGAAAACGGTTCAAACTTTATAGAGATTCTTGCTTGAGGTGAATGAATCTTTGCTGACAATCAATAGACCTTAAGGTAATGTTGTGCTGTCACATTTGTTGCAATGGAATTTGAGTTCTTCCAATTTATAGACAGGCTTTGTAAACATTGTTGAATTGAGCAGTTTTGCTATTTACAACTGCTAAATTTGCATTTATTGTTACTTTTCCTATTATATTTGCTTATTCTTTCATGATATTTTTATTATTTAAAAAAATTTTTTTTTAAATTTTATTTATTTATTTGTCAGAGAGAGCGAGCACAGGCAGACAGAGAGGAAGGTAGAGGCAGAGAGAGAAGCAAGCTCCCTGCCGAGCAAGGAGCCCAATGCGGGACTCGATCCCAGGACGCTGGGATCATGACCTGAGCCCAGGGCAGCCGCTTAGCCAACTGAGCCACCCAGGCGTCCCTTTCATATTTTTAATTGAGGCTCTCAAAATTTCGATATCATTTATCATTCCTGTTTTTGATCAAAGGAAGTGATGTTCTAGGTTTGTCCCCACAGTACCTCACAATAAATCACATACTGTTTTGCATGCTTGCCAGGGAATCAGCCCTGCCCAGAACATGGTGGGGACTTATGTAAGTAAGGACACACAAGAGGTATTTGTCCTCCAGCAATTTATGATCTAGTTTTTTAATGAAATACAAAAGAATACATAAAAAAATTAGGGTGACGGCTCTTTAGGCCTATGCTGCTCAGATCATGATGTAACAGTTTACAGCTAGAGCTAGAAGACAATTTAGAAATGGCTTCACCCAACCCCAAATTTTTACAGATGTAAAGAAAGCAAAAATATTCCATATGGTTAAGGGTGTGTGAAGAACAACACACAGGCCTCCTAAAATGACCCTCAAGGAATGAGGGTTTTCAAATGTCAGGTTAGGGGCTCAAGCATGACCAGAGTAAACTGCTTTGGCCACCATGAGCACAGGGCATATGAGGAAAGGCAAGGAAAGAAGAGCCTCAAGGAGAAGGGAGGAAAAGTCTTTGGTTGGCTTCATATCTTTGCCTAAAGCATCCCTATCATTCCTCAAGCAGCCAGTCCACCTTTTTTAACTAGACGGTAAAGAGGTTCTTGATCAGCCTGCCTTCCAAGTTCTCCCTTTCCCAGCCAATGAGTCAATTTGATCCTTGACCCCTCTCCAAAAGCAGTGGAAAATCAGAAGGTCTCTGAGAAACAGTCAAGCTCATATTAAAAATCAAAGACTTATGTAGCTCAGTTAGTCACTACATATATTAGCTCATAGAAAAACACACAGAACTGCCTCTACACTCTGAGCATTCATGATAAGGTGGTAGAAATAAGGCCTGCGCATATACTTAGTTCTAACAGTAAGTCAGCTCAATGAAGGCTGAAGGGCTTAAGGAAGGCATTCTGGAGAATGCTGGGCATGAGCACACAAAGAGGTGGGAAATACGGTCATATGAAAGGGAAGACATTCCAGGCTTCTAAGCCAGGAGAAAAACACAGGCCACAGGTTCATGAACATGGGCTTAATCCAGGGAAGGCAAATATCAGGAGACTTCTGAAAAGCAGAGGAGACTCACTGAGACCAATCAGAAACACAACTGGGGTCAGATTGGGAAGGGTCTTAGGGGTGAGGCAACAGAGCACAGGCTTCACATGCTGGCAACCAGAGCTATGCACATTCTGGAACAGAAGTATTTAGCAGAAGTTTAATCTGCCAGCAAGCAGCATAAAATACAGAAAGGAGTTAGGAGAGAAGCAAGGTGTTATGCCAACAGGCACTTTTGAGAATCCCAGTATTAACTAGCTCCACCAGCAATGGAAGAGAGAGTCAAATCTGAGAAACCCAGAAAGTAGAGACAGGATGTCAGGCTGAATCACATTTAAGAGGAGGGAAGCACCAAGGCTCTGACACTAGGACTGTGGTGGTGAAATTGGGGAAAAGAGCTTACACTTTGGGTCCTAAACTTTAGATATAAAGAAAGGCAGAGAATGTGTGCTTTCCTTAAAAGTTACTTTGCTGGGACGCCTGGGTGGCTCAGTTGGTTAAGCGGCTGCCTTCGGCTCAGGTCATGATCCCAGCGTCCTGGGATCGAGTCCCACATCGGGCTCCTTGCTCGGCAGGGAGCCTGCTTCTCCCTCTGCCTCTGCCTGCCTCTCTGTCTACTTGTGATCTCTGTGTCAAATAAATATATAAAATCTTTTAAAAAATAAAAATAAAACCCAAAAGGTAGAGTAGGATACAGGCACTCATATTCTGGGGCACAAGGCTTGGTCAGGAGGAATAGGGCAAGTTAGTAGAACTGGGACAATATCCAAGCAGGATGAACAGGAACACCAACTTCCCACCTGAGCCTGGAATCTTAACATATTTCCTTTTAGTGGAATTAAGATTATTCTCTGGGCCTAAAGCTTGGCAGGTTCCTCAAAATGGAGGCTGTGTGGCCTCAGTTGTGGAGGTCAAAGGAGGCTGGGGTACAGTGCCAAGCAAGTTTTTCAATACTCATCTGTGGGTAAATTTTATGGTAAACTACAAACAGCAAATCACTTTTAAATCAAGAGATGAAATAAATGCAATATGAACAGTGTTTAAAGTCCTTTGCTTCCAGTGCTACCCACCCACAGGAATCAAACCTTTAAATAAGAAAATTAAGTACAACAAGAAACTTTAGAGAAACTAAATCTATGGTGTCAAGGATGGTCAATACCAGCAAGTATTTATTATGAACCTACTATGTGTCTGAGACTTGTCCTACTGCCAATGCCATCATATTGATTCAAAGGCAGCCAGCCAATCTACAGATTGTTCAATGACATCAGCCAATTAAATTCTTGTGTGGAGGGATGCCTGGGTGGCTCAGTTGGTTAAGCGGCTGCCTTCGGCTCAGGTCATGATCCCATGATCCTGGGATCGAGTCCCACATTGGGCTCCTTGCTCGGCAGGGAGCCTGCTTCTCCCTCTGCCTCTGCCTGCCTCTCTGTCTGCCTGTGCTCGATCTCTCTCTCTCTCTAACTAATAAATAAATAAAATCTTAAAAAAAAATTTAAATTCTTGTGTGGAGACGAAGATAACATAGAGGATAGGAATATAGGCACAAGAGCCAGATTGTCAAGGTACAACTCCTGATTCCACTCCTTAATGGGTATGTAAAACGCAGGCAAATTACTTAATCTCATAGGGCCTCAGTTTCTTCAACCGTCAAATGGAGAGAATAATACGAACCACACTTAGGACTGTTGTAAATTTTAAATTAGCTTATTCATGTAAAGTATTTAGAATAATGTAGAGCATATAATAAGCATTCAGTGAATATTAGTTATTTATATTCAATATACTATTATTATTAATTATTATTAGTCTTGTGAATTCAAACTGGGAAATATAGAGAGACAAAACTGGTTACCAGTATGGCAGAAAATGCATGGTGCCATGAAGAAAGGTTGGGTTGTGGTGAAGCAACGTTGCATGAAGACCTCATTTACAGTAGTACAGAAACTGTAAGGGAGCAGCAGGGCAGCCTGTCAGCAGAGAAAGGGAGAAGACACAAAGAGGTTCAGAGTAGGAACTTCAATTCCAGTGAATTGGAGCTCACTGGACTGATATTCCCTGTCCAGTGAACTCCAATTCACTGGAATTGAAGTTCCTACTCTGAACTTGAGGGCTTGAGAGAGAGAGAGAGCCCAGAGCCCATGGGAGAGATGTCTTTGTTCCTAATGCACAGCAGATCTGGCCACTGTCTCAGTATAATAAACCCCATTTTCTTGAGGGCCTCCTGGCAACCCAAAAGCATAACTAGAACAGAGTCCACAGACTGGATGAGACATGATGCTTAAGCTCAGAGAGTTCTCTATTAGTGTTCACAAACTAGCAATTCCAAAACAGAAATGTATTTTCTCTTTTTTTTTAAGATTTTATTTATTTATTTATTTGATACGGAGAAGGAGAGAGAGAGCACAAGTGGAGGAGTGACAGGCAGAGGGGGAGAGAGAAGCAGGCTCCCTGTGGAGCAGGGAGCCCAACGAGGGGCTTGATCCCACCTCAGGCAGACGCTTAACCAACTGAGCCATCTAGGCATCCCCAGAAATCTATTTTCAATGATAAAGAGTTTCAACATACATTATGGTGGCCAGTTGAATGATTCCTCTAACTATTTGCAGAGGTGAGACAATGACATAGTTAAGAAGGGCTTCCCAGAGGAGGTGATACCAGTTTATGTTGCATCATAAACTATTAGTAAGAGGGTGTGGGGAAGAATCACAAGAGCTCAGACACCAAAAGAGCAGCAAAAGAAGAAGCCCCAAGGCCAGAAATAGCCTGATGTGTACCCAGAAGTGCAGGAGAGCCTGCTGGGCTGCTAAGAGTTAGGAGGTCAGTACATGGCCAAAATGGATTTGGGGAATAGGGTAGAATTTCATTCAACAAATATTTATTGATTATCTACCATGAGCCAAGCACCACTGAGCCACCCAGGTGCCGCAAAATAGTGAATTTTAAATAGAAATAAGAACTCTAAAGTATAGGGGTGCCTGGGTGGCTCAGTGGGTTAAAGCCTCTGTCTTCGGCTCAGGTCATGATCCCCGGTCCTGGGATAGAGCCCCGCATCGGACTCTCTGCTCAGCTGGGAGCCTGCTTCCCTTCCTCTCTCTCTGCCTGCCTCTCTGCCTACTTGTGATCTGTCTGCTAAATAAATAAATAAAATTTAAAAAAAAGAACTCTAAAGTATAAAAAACAAAAACAAAAACAAAAACAGGACATGGTAACAGAGAGTTATGTGGTAATATAGAGGGCGGCTATTTTAGATGGTTAGCCAGAGGAGAAGATGACATTTGAGCAGAGACCGGAAGAAAGAGATGGGGAGGCTGGTTGGTAGCAGCTTCCAGAAGTAGATTTAGGTGGAAGATCATGGAGGTCTGAAAGAGGGTGGAACTGGTAAGATGGAGGCAAGGAAATGGTTCTTAAACCTTCACAAGAGAAACTTCACAGGCCTTAGCTATTGTACAGATATAGAGCACGAGAAAAGGAAGGATAAGGACCAACTCTTAAATCTCTAGCTGAGATAACAAGGAAGATAGTGGGGTCACAAACTGAGATGAAAGATGATGAGTTGCTTTTCAGAGCAATGGGATCTTAGGGCAATCCCTTAGATGGTGATGTCCCCAGCAGGCAGAATCTGGAGCTGGAGCAGAGGCCTGGAGTGGCGGTTTGGACTTGGGAATGAATGCCATATGGGTGGCCAGTGAAGCCAGTAGGGTCACTGAGATTGCCTGTTAGTCAGCCAACGAGTATTTAATGAGCACTTACCAAGTGGCAGGCTTTGTGGCAAGTCTTTTCTTTTTCTTTTTTTTTTTAAGATTTTATCTATTTACTTGATAGAGAGAGACATAGTGAGAGAGGGAACACAAGCAGGGGGAGTGGGAGAGGGAGAAGCAGGCCTCCCACTGAGCAAGGAACCCAATGTGGGGCTCCATCCCAGGAATCTGGGACCATGATGCAAGCCAAAGGCTGAGGTCTACCGACTGAGCCACCCAGGGGCCCCTGTGTGGCAAGTCTTGAAGGAGCTTTCTTTTTAGTGGAGACATGAAAAAAAAATCTCCGAAAAGAAAAATCATTTCAAGCACTGATGACAGGAGCTGGGAAGAAGTTAAAGTAAGGTCATAGGATAAAGAATAATGGAGTGGGAGGAGGCAGTAGTGGCCAAATAGTCTTCTGTAAGGACATGATATTTGAATTGAAAACTGAAGAAGGACACTGTCCTGTGAAAATCTGAATGAACACCTTTTGAAGCAAAGGAAAGGTCTTGCGATGGAAGTGTACTTGGTGTATCTGAAGGACAGGTGAAACGTCAGAGTGGCTGGAACAGAGTGAATGAGACAGGCTGGAGGGAGGTGAGAGGTGAGGGTAGGCCAGATAGGAAGGAGACTGGGTTTTATCCTGAAGGAATGCATAGAGAAAGAAGAGAAGGCTGAGGAAAGAAGATTCCTGAAAACACCACCCTGAGGAACAAAGGGAATGCGGTGCCACAGAGGGCAGACCAGGAGAGGGTGATAAATTCTCTAGCAGAAATGAACATATTACTTTTATGTTATTGCACACAATGGCTATCTTGTGATGGATAAAACAAAAGAATCAGGGGCGCCTGCGTGGCTCAGTTGGTTAAGCATCTGCCTTTGGCTTAGGTCATGGTCTCAGGATCCTGGGATGGAGTCCCACATTAGGATCCCTGCTCCTTGGGGGCCAGCTTCTCCCTGTCCCTCTGCCTGTCACTCCCCCTGCTCGTGCTCTGTCTCCCTCTCTCCCTCTCTCTGTCAAATAAATAAATAAAATATTTGAAAACAAAAAAAAAAA
>RCUC01064691.1:0-11000 GCA_003697995.1 Taxidea taxus jeffersonii
TAGTGATCTGAAGGGGCACGTGCACCAAATGTTTATAGCAGCAATGTCCACAATAGCCAAACTGTGGAAAGAACCTAGATGTCCATCAATAGATGAATGGATAAAGAAGATATGGTATATATATATATATATACAATGGATTACTATGCAGCCATCAAAACAAATAAAATCTTGCCATTTGCAATGACGTGGATGGAACTAGAGGGTATTATACTGAGCGAAATAAGTTAGAGAAAGGCAATTATCATATGATCTCCCTGATATGAGGAATTGAGAGCAGAGTGGGCGGTTTGGTGGGGAGGGAAGGAAAAAATGAAACAAGGTGGGATAGGGAGGGAGACAAACCACAGGAGACTCTTAATCTCACAAAAGAAACTGAGGGTTGCTGATGGAATCTGGGGTATGGAGAGGGTGGTTGACTTATGGACATTAGGGAGGGTATGTGATAGGGTGAGTGCTGTGAAGTGTGTAAGCCTGCCGACTCACAGACCTGTACCCCTGGGGCAAATAATACATTATATGTTAATAAAAATGCTTAATAAAAATGAAACAGTGCAAAGGATCATAGGGGAAGGGGGGGGAACTGAATGGGAAGCAATCAGAGAGGGAGACAAGCCGTGAGAGACTCTTAACTATAGGAAACAAACTGAGGGTTTCTGGAGGGGAGATGGTTGGGGGAATGGGGTAATTCGTTGATGGGCGTTAAGGAGGGCACGTGATGTGATGAGCATTGAGTGTTAAATGCAGCTAATGAATTATTGAACTCTACATCTGAAACTAATAATGTGTTGTATGCAGGCTAATTGAAATTAAATTTTAATAAAAATTTAAAAATATGCTTATGTACAGTGAAGATACTATCAACAGACTGAAAGAGTTTTCACACTATAATCTGTTGAAGATACTGTCTTTTTCCCACTGGATATTCTTTCCAACTTTGTCAAAGATTAATTGACCATATAATTGTGGGTTTATTTATGGGTATTCTATTTTGTTCCATTGATCTATGTGTCTATTTTTGTGCCAGTATCATACTGGCTTTTCTTTCAAATTTTTATTTAAATTCTAGTTAGTTAATATATGGTATATTGTTTTCAGGAGTAGAATTTATGGATTCATCAATTATGTATAACACCCACTGCTCAATACAACAAGTGCTCCTTAAAACCCGTCACCCATGGTTGTCTGGGTTACTCAGTCAGTTAATCATCTACTTTCAGCTCAGGTCATGATCCTGGGGTCCTGGGATAGAACCCCATATCAAGCTCCCTCTCACCCACCACCATCTGTGTGCTGTCTCTCAGTATCTTTCACTGTCTCTCTCAAATAAATAAATAAAATCTTTTTAAAATCCCATCACTGATTTAGCCCATCTATCACCCACCTAATGTCCAGCAACCCTTAGTTTGTTCTCTGTAGTTAAGAGTCTCTTATGGTTTGCTTCCCTCTCTTTTTTCCCCCTTCCCCTGTTCATATCTTTTGTTTCTGATATTCCACATGAGTGACATTTGTCTTTCTCTGATTTATTTCACTTAGCATAATACTTTCTAGCTCTATGCATGTCCTTGTAAATACCAAGATTTCATCCTTTTGATGGTTGAATAATATTCCATTATATATATTATTTATTTCATTATATACTATATACTTCATGATATAATTAATATTATATTAATCCATCAATAATAAATAATATATTGATTTATATTATATTGTTATATGAGATATATTAATATCACATATGTAGAAATATATGTATATGTATATCTTTAACCATTCATTAGTGGACATTTGGGCTCTTTCCATAATTTGGCTATTGTTGATAATGCTACTGTAAACATCAGGGGGTATGTGCCCCTTTCAAGTCTGTATTTTTCTATCCTTTGGGTAAATACCTAGTACTGCATTTACTCAGTCATAGGGTACTTCTATTTTTAACTATTTGAGGAAACTGAATTCCTTTCCAGAGTGCCTGCAACAGTTTGCATTTCTACCAACACCAACAGTGCAGGAAGATTCCCCTTTCTCCACACTCTTGCCAACACAGAAACACCTGTATTTCTTTTGTTGTTGATTTTAGTCATTCTGACACATGTGAAGTGAAATTTCATCATGGTTTTAATTTGTTTTTCCTGGTGATGAGTGATGTTGAGCAACTTTTCATGGGTCTGATAACCATCTAGATGTCTTTGGAAAAATGTCTATTCATATCTCCTGCCCATTTCTTAACTGAATTATTTGTCTTTTGGGTGTTGAGTTTGAAAAGTTCTTAATAGATTTTGGATACTACCCTTTATCAGATATGCCATTTACAAATTTCTCCCATTCAGTAAGTTGCCTTTTTGTTTGTTGATTGTTTCCTTTGCTGTGAGGAAGTTTTTGTTTTGTTTTGTTTTGTGAGGAACATTTCTAACTTGAAGTCCCAATAGTTCATTTTGTTTTTGTTTCCCTTGCCTCCAGTGACATGTCTGATAAGTTGTTATGGCTGAGGTCAAAAAGATTCTGCCTGTGTTTTCCTCTCTGGTTTTGATGGTTTCCTGTTTCACATTTAGCTATTTCATCCATTTTGAATTTATTTTTGTGTATGGTGTAAGAAAGGGGTCCGTTTTCATTACTTTGTGTGTGGCTGTCCAATTTTCCCAACATCATTTGTTGAAGAGACTGCCTTTTTTCCATTGAATATTCTTTTTGCTTTGTTGAAGATTAGCTGACCATATAGTTGTGTATGTATTTCTGGGTTTTCTATTCTGTTCCATTGTTCTATGTGTCTATTTTTCTGCCAGTACCATGCTGCCTCAATGACCAGCTTTGTAATATAGCTTCAAGTCTGGATATGTGATACCTCCAGCTTACAAAATTACTTTGGCTTTTCGGGGCCTTTTTTGGATCCATAGAAATTTTAGGATTCTTTGTTCTTACCCTGTGAAAAATGCTGGTGGTATTTTGATAAGAATTGCATTAAATGTATGGATTGCTTTGGGTAGTAGAAACATTTTAACAATTGTTCTTCCAATTTATGAGCATGGAATGTTTTTCCATTTATTTGTGTCTTCCTCAATTTCTTTCATACATGTTGTATACATTTCAGAGTAAAGAACTTTTACCTCTTCAATTAGGTTTATTCCTAGTTATATTATGGTTTTTTGCTATTGTAAATAGGATCAGTTCCTCAATTTCTCTTCTGCTTCTTCATTATTCATGTGTAGAAATGCAACAGATTTCTGTGTGTTGATTTTACCTCTTGTGACTTTGCTGAATTTGTGAATCAATTTTACCATTTTTTTTTAGTGGGGTATTTTGGGTTTTCTACATAAAGCATCATGTCATCTGTGGATAATGGACGTTTGACTTCTTCTTTGCTGATTTGGATGCTTTTTATTTTGTTGTTGTTGTTGTCTAATTGCTAAGAGAAGGACTGACAATAGAGAGAAGGACTTCCAATAGTTTGTTAAATAGCAATGGTGAGAGTGGACATCCCTGTCTTGTTCCTGACTATAAATGAAAAGCTCTAAGTTTTTCCCCATTAAGGATGATAATAGCTGTGTGTGTTTTGTATATGACCTTTATGATGTTGCGATATGTTCCCTCTATCTCAACTTTGCCAAGGGTTTTTTTTATCAAGAATGTATGCTGTGTTTTGTCAAATGCTTTTTCTACCTCTATTGAAAGGATTATATGGTTCTCACTCTTTCTTTTATCAATGCAAGGTATCATGTTGATTGATTTGTAAATTTTGAACCACCCCCTGCAGTGCAGAAACTATTCCCACTTGATTATGGTGAAAAGTTCCTTAGTATACTGTTGGATTTGATTTCCTAGTATTTTGTCAAGAATTTTTGCATACATGTTCATCAGGGATATTGCCCTGTAATTCTTTTTAGTAGGGTCTTTTTCTGGTTTTGTAATCAAGGAAATGCTGGCCTTGTGGACCGAGTTTGTAAGTTTTCCTTCCATTTCTGTTTTTTGGAACAGTTTAAGAAAAATATATTAATTTTTCTTTAAATGTCTGATAGAATTTCCTTGGAATGCCATCCAGCCCTGGAGTTTGTTTGCCAGGAGGTTTTTTTTTTTTTTTTCTTACTCAATTTCTTTGCTGGCTATGGGTCTCTTCAAATATTCTACTTCTTTATTTCAGTTTTGGTAGTTTGTATGTTTCTAAGAATTTGTGCATTTTTTCCCAAATTGACCAGTTTGTTGACATATAATTTTTTATAATAGTCTTTTATAATTTTTGTATTTCTGTGGTGTTGGTTGTGATCTCTCCTCTTTTATTTGTGTTGTTATTTATTTGGGTCTTGTCTCTTTTCTTTTTGATAAGTCTAGTTAGGGGGTTTTCAATTTTATTAATTCTTTCAAAGAATAAGCTCTTACTTTTCTTGATCTGTCCTATATTTTCTGTGGGTCTTTTTTCTGCTTCTGTATCATGTATTTCTGTTCTGATCCTTATTATTTCCCTTCTTCTGCTGGCTTTAAGCTTTATTTGGTGTTCAATTTTTAGCCCCTTTAAGTGTAAGCTTAGGTTGTGAATTTGAGACTTTTCTTGCTTCTTGAGGTAGACCTGTATTACAGTACTTCCCTCTTAGTATCAGTTTTGCTGTATCCCAAAGGTTTTGGACCGTCATGTTTTCATCTTCATTTGTTTCCATGTATTTTTTTTGTTTGTTCTTCCTTTTATTATAAGGGGGGGGCAGAGGGAGAGGGTTAGAGAATCTCAAGGAAGCTTCATAAGCAACATGGAGCCTGATGTGAGCCTCGAACTCACAACACTGAGATCATGACCTGAAATGAAACCAAGTCAGACAGCTTAAATGACTGAGCCACTCAGGTGTCCCTATTTTTCCTCTTTAATTTCCTGGTTAGTCCATTCATTCTTTAGTAGGATGTTCTTTAACCTCCATGTATTTGTGGTTTTTCCAAATTTTTTCTTGTGGTTGACTTTAAGTTTCATAGCACTGTGGTCTGAAATATGCATGGTATGATCTCAATCTTTTCCTACTTGTTGAGGTATGACTTATGACCCAGTGTGTGATCTATTTTGGAGAGTGTTCCATGTGCACTCGAAAAGAATGTGCATTCTGTTTTCAGGCTGAAATGTTCTGAATATATCTCTTAAGTCCATCTGGTCCAGTGTGTCATTCAAAGCCATTGTTTCCTTATTGATTTTCTCTTTTTTTAAAAAAGATTGATTTTATTTATTTATTTGAGAGACAGTGATCAAGAGAGAGACAGAGACAGAGAGAGAACATGAACTGGGGGAGGAGAAGAGGGAGAAGGAGAAGCAGACTTCCCAGTGAGTGAGGAAACCAACATGGGGCTCCATCCCTGGACTTTGGGATCATGACCTGAGCTGAAGGCAGACACTTAACTGACTGAGCCACCCGTGGCCCCTCCTTATTGATTTTCTGATAGATGATGTGTCCATGCTGTAAGTGGGGGACTAATGTCCCCTGCTTTTATTGTATTATTATCAATGATTTTATGTTTGCTATTAATTGATTTGTATACTTGGTTCTTCTTAGTTGGGGGGCATAAATATCTATAATTGTTCAATTGTTGTGATAGACCCCTTAATTATGATATAGTGCCCTTCTTCATCTCTTATTACATTTTTTGGTTTAAAACCTAGCTTGTCTGATATAAGTATGGCTACTCTGGCTTTCCTTTGTCCATCAGCATGTCAGATTGTTCTCCATCCCCCCATTTTCAGCCTGCTGATATCTTTAGTTCTAAAATTAGTCTTTTTTAGGCAGCATATGCACAGGTCTTGGTTTTTTTTCTTTTCATCCAATCTGATACCCTATATCTTTTGATTGGAGCATTTATCCCAATTATATTCAGAGTGATTGTTGAGAGATATGAATTTAGTGGCATTGCATTACTTGTAAAGTTGCTGTTTTTTGGTAATGTTGCCTGTTCCTTTCTAGTTTTGTTGCTTTTGGTCTTGCTTTCCCACTTAAATAGTATTTCTTAATATTTCTTGCAGAGATAGCTTAGTGGTCATGAACTCCTTTAGTTTTTCTTTGGGAAACTATTTCTCCTTCTATTCTGAATGACAGCCTTGCTGGATTAAGTATCTTGGCTGCATATTTTCCCCATTCAGCACATTGAATAGATCATGTCACTGTGTTCTGGCCTGCAAAATCTCTGTGGACAGATTGACTAGTAACCTGATTCATCTTTTCTTTTAACTTAGAGATTTCTTTTCCCTGGTTGCTTTCAGGATTATTTCCTTTTCTTACTATTTCATTTCATCACAGCATTTTTCACTTGATACTTTGTTGTTTATTTTTACATATGTTTATTTCCAATATAAGTTTCACAAGAGTAGGGACCTTGTCTATTTTTAATAAATTTTCTCTACACATGAAACTATCTAACACATATAGTATACTTAGTTCTTTTTTTAATTTTTGTAGATTTTATTTATTTTTTATTTGACAGAGGGAGAAATATATCACAAGTATGTAGAGCAGCAGGTGTATTGGAGGGAAGCAGGCTCCCTGCTGAGCAGACAGCCCAATGTAGGGCTTGATCCCAGGACCCTGAGAGAATGACCTGAGCCAAAGGCAGAGGCTTAACCCACTGAGCCACACAGGCGCCCTTAGCGGTTTGTTGTTTTTTTTTTTACTATTGTTGACAAAAGGACTGACTTACTACCACATAAATGTATGAATGAGTATTTCACATAGATAAAAAAGTTTTTGCTGGCAGAGTAATCCTACTCTTACCAATTGCAGTTTTTCTGGGCTACATATTTCTGAGTGTAACTCCAAAATCTGGAAAACACCCACTTAACATATAGTAGAAATCTTCTGGAAAAGATTCATATGTCTTATATTGTGTTGGCTTATATTAGAGTGTTTGGGGAAGAGACAACAAAAAGTAGCTCTTCCCCTTCCCACAGGTGTTCTAAATCTATTGAGGCATAAGTCAGAAGATGAGAATCTAAAGTATTGCCTGCACCACTGATAAGCTGATACTAAAACATGTGACTTATATCTTTGGACAAGTGGGCTTCTTAATATTCACCCTAGAAAGAAAATTAGCAGTCTATTCACTAACAACAAACATGAGGAAAACTTCCTCTAATAAAGAAACCTGTAAATTTTAGAGAATGAGATTGCATGGCAGGACAGGGTTCTCAAAATGTACTTTCCTACCCCTCACATGAGCAAAAGAATCAGCAGCAACCCTTGAAAATCTGTTACAAATGCTAATTCTCAGACCCCCACTCCAAAATTAATCATCAGAAACTCTGGGGCTGGGGTCCATCAATCTGTTTCAACAATTCCTTCTGTGATTCTGATGCACATGTAAGTTGAGAATCACTGGTCTAGGACTTAGGGGAAAGGAATTCTTTTCTCTTAGAGCTAAGCTTACCTCATGGTCAATGCCAGGCCCAGCACTAGGATGAAATAAGCATGGTGCCTGGGGCACAAAATTTTAAAAAGCAGTTAGTCTCATGATGTTCAAAATTCCAATCCTTTTGCTGGATGAATGACTAGACTGCATTGTTTCATTTAATAAAGTCATCATTAATTTCAATTTAATTAATTGCAAATGCATTGATAATATAAAACTTTTGATGTATTTTAAATGTGGTTTTATTGAAATATGTTTAAATTAGTACAAAATTGGCAAAAACCAAACAACTGGGATTGTGATTGGCTTAATATTTTATGTTAAAATCTCTTTTACAACTGTAGTATCTCTATGATAGAATTAGGATTCAAGACAATGTTAGAACAGGATGGTACCTTAGAGATCATCTAATCAACAGCTAGCCTTTGAAGGCAGAGTTACCAATAAATAGAATAGTTTTTCTAATGACATTTAAAATATGTTGAGAAGGTGACCATTAGGGTACTTTGTATATATCCCACATTGCCTGATTTATTTACATTAATTTGTCATTTAAATCCCTGGAGATTCATCTCTGAATTTTTTAAAAAAATATTTTATTTATTTATTTGACAGGCAGAGATCACAAGTAGGCAGAGAGGCAGGCAGAGAGTAAGGGAAGCAGGCTCCCCGCCGAGCAGAGAGCCCGACGCAGGGCTCGATCCCAGGACCCTGGGATCACGACCCGAGCTGAAGGCAGAGGCTTTAACCCACCGAGCCACCCAGGCACCCCTCATCTCTGAATTTTTAAAGGCTTCTTTTAAATGTAATTCATTTAGAGGATTAAAAGATGGTGTATTATTGATCATTTACACACTAATGTGATTTAGTTAGACTGTTTCCCTTCTGAAACACAGTAATTAATATAAGCAACCTGAAATAAACCAAAATTTTGGAGTACATTGTGATAGATGCTATACTATAAATGGTAATTGTGAAATCAGGAGGAAATAGATATTCCTATCAATGATGGACCAATTAAGGGAAAGAATCACAGGATTTAGAGCATCCAGAGAGGAGCAAGAAGACAAGGAATCCTTAGGATCCAAGAAGAGGGAGGCAGAAACATAAAGTCTCAATGGTACCATATAACTTCTTTGAATAAAGCTTAGTTATTTATCATTAAATGGAATGGTTAAATAAATTGTGATAGTTCCATGCAATGAAATATCATGTAACCATCAAAAAATTGAAGTACCTCTACCAATATTGAACGACCCTCATGATAGTTTAAGGTAAGTAAGTGAAGCATTATATTATCTTGTAATTTGTATGAAAAAATTAAATATGCATAGAACATGTGGGGAAATATATTCAAGAGAGGAGGAGTAAAGATGGTAGAGAAGTAGAGGTACCTTATGCTTGCCTCATCCATTGAAAATAGCTAGATAATTATCAAATAATTCTAAGCATCCAGGAAAATGACCTGAGGACTGAGAGAACAAACTACACAACTATAGGGAGAAAAGAAGTCACATCATGGAAGGTAGGAAGTGCAGAGACATGATTTGAGAGAGAAAAGAACTGCAGGTGCTGCACAGAGGAGGAAGCCCTGAGATACAGAGGAAGGTAGGAAGTGCAGAGACATGATTTGAGAGAGAAGAGAATTGCAGGTGCTGCACAGAGGAGGAAGCCCTGATCACAGAGAGAGAGAGAGAGAGAGATAAAGCAACATGAAAAGGATTGCTTAAGAAAAACACTGCCCTAAAACCACTGACTGGGAAAATGAGAGAGGTTGATTATGGCAAGTTTTTTTTTAAGATATTTTATTTTTTATTTTTTAAAAAAATTTATTTATTTGACAGAGATCACAAGTAGGCAGAGAGGCAGGCAGAGAGAAGGAAGTAGGCTCCCCGCTGAGAAGAGACCCTGATGCGGGGCTCGATCCCAGGACCCTGGGACCATGAACCGAGCCGAAAGCAGAGGCTTTAACCCACTGAGCCACCCAGGCGCCCCCTATGGCAAGTTTTTATAAGCAGCAGAGCTGACAGGTTTTAGAAGTCTGTGCCATCACCCACGTAGAGCATGGTGGGCATATCAGTGCTCCTGTGGAGGACAGCGGAGGCCTGGGAGCAGATAGCATGCTCTGGTATCCCCTGAGTCATGCTGGGAGAGAGAGTTCCCCTTCTTGGAGTACATTTGGGAGAGGTGGCACTGCCTTTCAGGGACAAAAGAGACAGTGGGTGCCACTGAGCTTCCCTGTTCATTAGCATAGAAGCAGACATGCTTGCTGAGGGCAGCTAACATGGTTGCCAGCTTTTTGCTAAGATTTACCATAAACTCCAAGCCTTACATGTTCATGTGACTGCTTTTATAGGACAAACCAGTACTAGCCACAGTACAATGAGACCTTCTCCCAGAGGATCAGTGTGGGTCTGTGACATACTAGGTATCTAAAATTTGAAGTTTTGAACCCAGTTGTACACCTGAGATAAAACACAGGAACACTGTACTGTAAGGCAGGCAGACAGGCTAGACACAGGCAGGGTGAAGGCAGGGATCTGATGGAAGCCTGAAACCAAAAGGGGAGATTTTTTTGTCCTTTTATGAGGGCTTCTTGAACAGCAGTGGGCATAAACTCCCCTCTCTGGAGAAGAGAGCAGGGAGGTGCCATTTTTCACCCCCCATCAGCACAGACCAAATTCAGCCAATGGTACAGCACCCCACAGTGGGCTTGATCTGCTTATACAAAGCCCTGCCCCCTGTACTCTACAGGTTCCTTTTTTAACATGTGGACAAGTGTGATTGAGAGCCAGAGCAGTAGCAGGCTCCTCCTCAAGAAGACCAGCACAAACACCCCACATGCACCAAGTATCCTGATTATAAAGTGCTGCAAAAGATCATCTTTAGTGGAAATAAGACCAGGCACAGGCTTTTTTTTTAAAAATTTTATTTATTTATTTGACAGACAGAGATCACAAGTAGGCAGAAAGGCAGGCGGAGAGATAGAGGGGGAAACAGGCTCCCCACCAAGCAAGGAGCCTGATGTGGGGCTTGATCCCAGGACCCCAAGATCAAGACCTAAGCCAAAGGCAGGGGCTTAACCCACTGAGCCACCCAGGTCAGGCACAGGCTTTCTTAACACACTAAAGACACAGTCATAGATAAAATGCCAAGCCAGTGGAAATTCACCCCAAAGAAGAAGAAGAGGTCATGGCCAAGGAGATAATCAAAATACATGTAAATAATATGCCTGAACCAGAATTTAAAGCAACAATCACAAGGATACTAGTTGGGCTTGAGAAAAGCTTAAAAGACACCAGGAAGTCCCTAAGCACAGAGATAAAAGACCTACAAACTAGTCAGCCTAAATTTTAAAATCCTATAATTGAAAGGCAAAACTGACTGGTGTAATGAGCACAAGGATGGAAAAAGCAGAATAATGACTGATATAGAAGATAAAATTATAGGGGGGAGGAGTCAAGATGGCGGAGAAGTAGCAGGCTGAGATAACATCAGGCAGCAGGAGATCAGCTAGATAGACTATCAAACCATTCCGAACACCTACGAATCCAACAGGAGATCAAAGAGAAGAACAACAATTCTAGAAACAGAAAATCTACCACTTTCTAAAAGGTAGGACCAGCGGAGAAGTGAAT
>RCUC01064694.1:0-28530 GCA_003697995.1 Taxidea taxus jeffersonii
CCTCCTACACTGTTGGTAGGAATGCAAGCTGGTGCAACCACTCTGGAAAACAGCATGGAGGTTCCTCAAAAAATTGAAAATAGAGCTACCTTATGACCCAGCAATTGCACTACTGGGTATCTATCCTAAAGATACAAACGTAGTGATCCAAAGGGGCACGTGTACCCGAATGTTTATAGCAGCAATGTCCACAATAGCCAAGTTATGGAAAGAACCTAGATGTCCATCAACAGATGAATGGATAAAGAAGATGTGGTATATATATACGATGGAATACTATGCAGCCATCAAAAGAAATGAAATCTTACCATTTGCGACGACATGGATGGAACTAGAGCGTATTATGCTTAGCGAAATAAGTCAACTGGAGAAAGACAACTATCACATGATCTCCCTGATATGAGGAAGTGGAGATGCAACGGGGGTGGGAGTTAAGGTGGTAGGAAAAGTAAAAATGAAAGAAGATGGGATCGGGAGGGAGAAAAACCAAAAGAGACTCTTAATGTCATAAAACAAACTGAGGGGGGTGGGGGGAAGAGGGGTTGGGTGAGGGTGGTGGGGTTACATCATATGTTTAAATAAAGCTTAAATAAAGTAAAAAAATAAAATAAAAAAAACAGCAGGGTCAAGTGTAAGGGAGAAGACAGAAAAAGAGGAAAAATCTGAAGACACATCATTGCACATTTTCTCATTTAAAATAAACTGCTCTGAAGAAAGAGTCATGAGCCATACTTCACCTAAATTCATGTTGAGAACACTTGGTTTTCATGCAAATTGGCACTGTATCCTCATTCTCAGCTTGCTCCTAGTCTACACACAATGTCATTTTATTGCCAAGCTTTTTCTCTAGTATTCTTATGTCATGCAAAGTATGTAAAACATGTATGGCCATATTAATTACATTCTTCTTAAATGTGATAAATAAGTCCTGGGGGAATATGAAAACTGAGAAACTAAATTACAAATGCACCATACGGTCACTGATGGGAAGACAATGTGTAGGAAACATTATGTCCCACAACACTGATAATGTTGCTTTGCCGACATTACAGCTATTCCAGAGCCAAAGAGACCTTTATCAGTATCCCTTCCTATGCTCTCAGTAGTCACAATTACACAGCTGAGTCTCCTACCTAAAGCACGTATGGTTCTCTGCCTGAGATCTTTCTTAGCTAAGGATTCCTTCAGTAAGTTTGCATTCTACAAGAATGTTAATTGGAGAAGTGTACAGGCTGTGAAATGAGCATTTAGTCATATTTCTGGAACCAGGATTTATTAACCCAATCATCATTTTGCCCTTAAGTCAGGGTACAGACTATTATGTGACATCTACCATATCATGGAGTCAGGCAAAGGTTTATACTGACAAGACCGACTCCCAAAGACATTTGCACAAGGATTATTCATATTTAAATCATAAAAAATCATGTGGGGGCTCCACCTCTACATCAATCCTCCCATCCCTAGAAAACACACCAAAAAAATTGCAAGAGATGTCCCTGGTGCCATTTTCTCCAGAGCTGTATCCCCTTTGGTGTTCTATAATGAACACTATCTCCAAACAGCTTTGAACTGAACTCACAATATCCCAAGTAATATAAGGTTTAAATTTCCACTAAAATAACTGGGATATTTAAAGTTATAAGTCAAGGACAAGAGAAAGAAGAAAAAATACAAGGACACCACTACTGTAATGAGACTGACCCTTCACACTACCCTGTCCTTGAGGACTTGATGTCAACTAATAGAGAGGGAGCAACTCTAATAATTCTCTAATACACTCCAAATTTGGTTAGAACCCTATTGGGGAAGTAGCCTCTATGACCAATAGTCCTCCATCCCAGGACTGCCCAAGAAGTATCCTGGCTCTGGAACATTCCCCTAAATGGAAGGTGAATGCTGAGCTATCACTTGACCCCAGATTATTCCCAGAAGGAAACCTTTCCCATGAAGGATTCTCCCCTGCCCTGGGTAAATCATGAACTTCTTCATATTATTTAAGCATGTGTGTTGTATGGAATCTGGCCTGCCCTATCAGTATATCTGCTCCTTCCACACCCACCACCAGGAAGGGAATGGGGTCTTCACCTGCAGCACAAGAGGGATGTGGTACAGTCCATCACCCTGCATTAGTTATCAGGAGGGACCCACTGGCCATCAGAGACTGGCACACATTACAGATGATGATCCTGTGTCTCTTCTCCTTTTCATGAGTAAAATATTGTTCTAACCAGTGCCTTGTGTGCTGAGTCCCTGGTAACTCACAACCCACTGAAGATGCAGTGGGCCAAGGTCTGTGGGCTCCTTCTTCTGGTTGTTGGCACTGTTATGATCTTTGCCATCCTTCACACAATGGCACTTCTTAGCTGGGATTGGTAGTTGGATCTTCCTACTCAACAAATACTAAGCCTCTACATGAGGAAAAATAAAGCTATCTAATAAGCAAGAGAAGCTTAGTTATTTATCAATACTCATACTTCCCTTCTTATATAAAATTGGAAGTTTTACTTGAGCAAGTAGCCAGGGCCCCTGCTACAG
Source organism: Taxidea taxus jeffersonii (assembly GCA_003697995.1). Lineage (NCBI taxonomy): Eukaryota > Metazoa > Chordata > Mammalia > Carnivora > Mustelidae > Taxidea > Taxidea taxus. The sequence continues at coordinate 2,539 of RCUC01064694.1, forward strand.
ACCTCAGCCCCTTCCCCTTATCCCTCCACCTAGGGGCTTGACATGGTGGTGAGCAATTCCTGCATATAAAGGAAGGAAACACTCTTAAGACGGCAAAGTAATGAGACAGTAGCCCAGTTACCAGCCCAAAAACTAACCAAAGTTCCCACCCAGAATTCTACATAAGACTGAAATGAATAAGAGATGTTAGAGGACAACAGCCAAATTATAGAAAGAGACCACATGTCCACTGACTGATGAATAGATAAGAAGATATGATATATATACATACACAATGGTATATTACTCAGCCATAAAAATTAATGAAATCTTGCCATTTATAATGACATGGATGGAGCTAGACAGTATAATTCTAAATGAAATAAATCTGAGAAAGACAAATACCATATAATTTCACTCATATGTGGAATTTAAGAAACAAAACAAATTAACATGTTGTGGGGGAGAAAGAGAAAGCCAAGAAATAGACTCTTAACTATAGAGAACTGAGGGTTACTGGGGGAGATGGGTGAAATAGGTGAAGGGCATTAAGGAGGGCACTTGTCTGATGAGCACCATGTACTGTATGTAAGAGCTGATTCACTAAATTCTACACCTGAAATTTAAATCCTACACTAAATTCTACACTGTATATTAACTAACTGTAATTTAAATAAAAACTTGGGAGAAAAAAAGGAGATGTTTGAGCAGAGAGCCAAAAGCAAAGTAAAAGCTCAAGAGAGAAAATATGGGTGGAGACATCATCTACACTCTGGTAAGATTTGACAAAGAAAGAACCAGAGACAAAAAGGAGTTTAAAGACAGGTCCTTGGAAAACATTAAAATTTAGAGGGTGGCAAGTCAAAGAAGGGAAAGTCTGAGAAACAGGATGAAAAACTGGAGCCCAAAAATCCTCAACGCAACAAAAACAAAACTCAACAAAAACAACAAAAAACAAAACTCAACAAAAACAAAAAAAAAAACAGTTAAAAATGGACAAAGGACTTGAACAGGCATTTATCCCAAGAATGTATGCAAATGACGAAAAAAGTAAGCACACGAAACATACTCAACACCACTAATCATTACAGAGATGCAAATCAAAAATACAGTAAGATACCATCTCATACTCATTAAGATGGCTACTATAAAAAAAAACAGAAAATAACAAGTGTTAGCAAGGATGTAGAGAAATTGGAACCCTTGTGCACTATTCGTGGGAATATAAAATGATATAATTTCTGTGAAAAACAGGATGGCATTTCTTCAAAAAAAATTTTTAAAAGAATTGCCACGTGATCCAGCAATTCCACCTCTAAGTATATATACCCAAAATAACTGAAAGCAGGGTCTCAAAGAGACCCATGTTCATAGCAGCATTACTCACAATAACTAAGATGTAAAAGCAACCTAAGTATCCACGGACAGATGAATGGATAAGAAAAATGTGGTGTGTGTGTGTATAACAGAATATTACTCAGCCTTAACAAGGAAGGAAACTCTGATTTATGCTTATGAATGACTCTTGAAGACATTATGTTAAGTAAAATAAGCCAATCATGAAAATACAAATATTGTCTGATTCCCATTTATATGAGTTACTTAGACTAGTCAAAATCACAAAAATACAAAGTAGAATGGTGGTTTCCAGGGGCTGGGGGGAAACGGGAAATGAGGAGTTCTTGTTTAATGGGTATAGAGTTTCAGTTTTAATAAGATTAAAGTATCCTGGAGATGGATGGTGGTATTGGTAACATAATAATGTGAATGTACTGTATAGTATACTTAAATATTTTTTATTTATTTTTTTAAAGATTTTATTTATTTATTTGTTAGAGAGAGAGAGCACGAGCACAGGCAGACAGAGTGGCAGGCAGAGGCAGAGGGAGAAGCAGGCTCCCTGCCAAGCAAGGAGCCCGATGCGGGACTCGATCCCAGGACGCTGGGATCATGACCTGAGCCGAAGGCAGCTGCTTAACCAACTGAGCCACTTTACCAACCATTTTACCATACCATTTTTAAGATGGTAAGTTTAAAGTTTTTACCATACCATTTTTAAGATGGTAAGTTTTAGGGGCACCTGGGTGGCTCAGTTGGTTGAGCATCAGTCTTTGGCTCAGGTCATGATCCCAGGGTTCTGAGATTGAGCCCCATGTTGAGCTGTCTGCTCAGTAGGGAGCCTGTTTCTCCCTCTCCCTCCACCTGCCATTCACCCTGCTTCTGTGCTCCTTCCCTCCCTCCCTCTTTTTCTCCCTCCCGCTTTCCCTCCCTCCCTCCCTCTCTATAATAAACAAAATCTTTTTTTAAAAAAAAGATGGTAGGGCACCTGGGTGGCTCAGTGGGTTAAGCCGCTGCCTTCGGCTCAGATCATGATCCCAGGATCCTGGGATCGAGTCCCACATCAGGCTCTCTGCTTTGGCAGGGAGCCTGCTTCCCCCCCCACCCCCGCCTGCCTCTCTGCCTACTTGTGCTCTCTGTCTGTCAATTAAATAAATAAAATATTTAAAATTTTTAAAAAAGATGGTAAATTTTACGTTGTGTATTTTACCACAATAAAAAAGAGAGAGAGAGAGAGAAAACACAGGGTGGAGAGCCTATCAGTTATAATGAAGAAGAGGAGGCACAAGAAAGGACTCAGAGATCTGTCTAATTTTGAGATGTTGGTATAACCATTCCCTGTAGCACTTTGCCTTTTTTCAATGCTCCCATTATCTTACCCACACAGTTTGCCCAGATTGTTCTTACGTGGTATATCAATTCCATCCTTATACCTTGGAACACCCTAGAACATCTGTCCCCAGCTATGTTGGTCACACCAGGAACACATTAAAAGTTATCATCTCAAACTCATGATCATTATCATCATCATCTTCCCAGACATGGAAAGAATAGATATCCCAGCCAGTTTTCATATATAAAGAGAAAAAAATTACTTTCTCCTTAGCGCCATGAAGGCAAGCTAAACAATAACACAATTGTGGACATAGTGAACAAATTGCCATCTCAATATGCTCCAAAGGATTTGGACAGCCAGGCAGGCATAATGAAGATTGCAAGGGAATACTCCTCTCTCATTTGAGAGCTCCTAGTGGAGATAATGATACACAGTGACTTCTCAGTATATGAAAGAATGGTCTTGCGGTCCCCAAAAAACACAGCCTATTAAGTGACTATCTACATATAAGGCCTGTTCCACCAAGTCAAACATCAGCCTGTATCATCTTGATTTTTTCAATAACAGCAAAGAAAAAAACACGTACCTGGCTAAGAGGACTACAAGATAGAAGCTTCCCAGGAAGGACACTCTCTCTTGCTTTTCCTTCAAAATATAAATTAAAATGAAAACTCTCTTTGAAATTTCTACTTCCCCTATACAATGTTCACTACATGTACAAATGATAAACTACTAAGTTTATTCATATCTCCTTAGGGACTACATTCAAAGTTCAAATGTCCAAGTACCCAGGCTAGAACAACCCTCTGCGACTTTCCCTTGATAAACCTGAGTTCTCATTTCCTTCCATTGGACTCCTACTTTTTTTAATTTTTTTTATTTTTTATAAACATATAATTTATTATTAGCCCCAGGAGTACAGGTCTGTGAATCGCCAGGTTTACACACTTCACAGCACTCATCATATCACATACCCTCCCCAATGTCCATAACCCAACCACTCTCTCCCTACACCCTTCCCCCACACCACCCTCAGTTTGTTTTGTGACATTAAGAGTCTCTTATGGTTTGTCTCCCTCCCGATCCCATCTTCTTTCATTTATTCTTTTCCTACCCCCCAAACCCCCCATGTTGCATCTCTACTTCCTCATATCAGAGAGATCATATGATAGTTGTCTTTCTCTGATTGACTTATTTCGCTCAACATAATACCCTCTTATTCTATCCACGTCATTGTAAATGGCAAGATTTCATTTCTTTTGATGGCTGCATAGTATTCCAGTGTGTGTGTGTGTGTGTGTGTGTGTGTGTGTGTGTGTGTGTGTATACCACTCAGAATGGCTAAAATTAACAAGTCAGGACTCATACTTTTTATACTCAATCTGACATTTGATTGATATAATAAATGAAAAGTTTACAATATTAAGTATTAGGAGCTGTACTATGGCTTTATTTATTACCTCATTTCAGCTTCAGTACATAGGGAGGGTCATGAAATATCTACAGTGTACAAGTGAAGAAATCTAGGCTCAGAGAGATTAAATGCCTCTCCCAAGGCTACAGTATTGAGAAGTCACAGAACTCAGACTAGAATCTACAGTGTGTCACTCCAAAACTCATGTTCTTATACTCATGCTTCACACCAGATTTAACTGCCACCCTCATATCCTTGTGAGTTAGTAAGTCTCTGAGGGTAACCCTGAGGCCACAGCATGACCGCTATCACTTGATGGGATTATAGAGCACTCCAAGAGGAGTGTTTGAAATGCATAAAGTGGTTAAAGAAATACACTTGCAGTGCCCACAATTAAAGATTTGGTGCATGAGGGTGCTGGGGGTCAGACACATCTCTGAAAGGTTGCACTGAAAGGACATCAAAAGCAGCATGTCTTATCAGGTTAAGAGATCTGGGAGACATTATTACCTAGAGCAAAACAATATGCCCAGTACAGCCCATCCTATCACAGGAATAGAAAGTAAGTTGAATGGAGGACCACATTTTTAGCAAGAATTGTCAGTGTGCTAGGTACTCCCCCCAGCTTATGAGAGTAGGCCTATGTACTCATTCCAAAAAAGACACAACTAAACATTCTACTTAAATGGGAGGTAATCTTCTGGGGAACTGTCACATTTAAAGCCCACACTGGCTTTCTTAAACATGCGCTGCATTGGGAGCTAAGCATCCGTTGTCCAGTTGTCCTTTTCAGTTTTTTTATGGATCAATGCCATCTTTAAATGGCACCTGTCACAAGACAAAAATATGGGGCATGAATTGGCCACAGAAGATCCCAAATATCTGCCCACTGATGGGTGGTTTTGGTTATGACGGTAGCACCATTATGTCACTGAAGTGCTCAGTAAATCCACATATAAAACACAGTCCAAATAAGAGTCCTTAACCATTGCTCCTACTGGCTATGTGGAGAAGCTTGGCAGGGCCACACTCAGAAGAAGGATCCACTATAGTGTATGCCCAGTGGTAACCTTGAGGAGGGGAGTAGAGCATCACATCTGGCACTTTAGACTTTGGAAACCAAACATCCCCTCTATATTCAGCTGTGCAGCTGGCACTCTACACACATTTCCAAGCTCCTGATATGGCCTGATATGCTGGAGTCAATAGGTCTTGTTTGGGGGCCAGGTCCCAAGTTACAGATGAATAACCATGCCTTGAAGCATGGTCTATCTAGGTGACCATGAAGTATGAACAATTTGTTGGTTTCACTGATTTTCATCTGCAAATGACCCCTACCTCCATGGGTATGCACATGGGACCCATAAAGAAGGTGTGTCTTCTGCAGTCTGCTGATATTTTTGTCTCCACAGTGGCTGAGTCGGAATCATCCAATCATTCTAGTCATTCACCTAACAGAAACTAGTTCATACTATCAATACAAGGGTCCCTGTGCAGGAGCCAAGCAAATATAACAAGGTGCACTTGGGGTTTTTTTCCCCCAGGAAAAGCAGCACAGTCCATTTCTCCACTCGTTGAGCAGAATGCCCTTTCCCATGCACAAATTTTATTTTTATTGGGGTAGTATCTACAGCCCCCTGGAAAACATGTGCCTTTAACTTAGCTGACCCAGCCCTAGGCAACCTCATAAACCTCGGTGTAACAAAGCTGCAAGAGATGCTGGCACATTCCGTACATATCCGACAACCAAATCCAGAGTGTAACAGGACACAGTTTCCTGTACTTCTGACACACTATTAATGCTTTTTTTCCCCCCTGGATTTATCACTCCCACTTCAAAATGGATGTTTCTTGGGAAATATCCAGTTTGTTCATGTTTTCATTTGGGAACATCCCATAATTTAAAAAAAGTAAATTACAACACTTGTTCTTGTTTTGTTACTCTCATCATGTCCACTAATACCACTAATAAGACAGAAATAGTCTCTGAAATAGGGTATATCAAGTGTTTTTTTTTTCAGGTTAACATCAAAACAAGGCTCAAAGGGTGGCACTGGCTAGTGGATACAGTGTTTTGACACTGGTTCCATTTTGCAAAAATGTCAGTTGATAACAAATTTCACTCAAAGATGCTTCATGGGTAATTTGCACAAGTGAATATGTGGTCTACACAGCTTGTTGGAATATTTGTAAGTCATGTTCCTGGTCATGTGGATGTCTTTTGAATAATCTCATGTAATAAGATGAATGGGATCCACACGTTATATATAAGAGCATCCAAACTGAGCAAGCAGAAGAAAGGACTTCTTTCCAGAACAGGTCATAACCAACACTTTGAGGAGCTTCCTTTGAAAAGACTAAAGAGACTTTCTTCTCTTACTTTCTTCTCCCTCTTACATTGAAAACTGTCTTGGGAGATCTGTTCTTACCAAGTCTGGCAGGAAATCTCAGAAAGCGGCTTTAACTCTGTGGTTACTCTTTAGTAATCAAACATTCTGTGGTCCCTCCCAAAATCATAAAAGCCAAGTGTAGTATAATAATTAAAATTCTACACTTCTGAATACTGGGAAATTTCTGCCTACTCTAAGCTGGTATCTTTTAAGAGAATCTGAGTACACTTGCTTTAATAAAGGTTCTCATGTCAACCATGGAAAATACAGCCCTTTCTTCTGCATGTGGTGGAAGTACAGTTTACTTTCAAGTCAGCATATTCATTGTGTATTCTGGCCAGGCATTTTCAACCTTAGATCCTTGATTTCATTTGCTGAGTCAGACATTACTTCCTGTGTCCCATTAACTGCAGGAGATACCAGTTGAGCTTAAGTCAGTCTTAGAAAGCATACTCCTTGCTTCTGCAAGACAAGTGCCTCCCCAACTTCTCTCTCCATTTGAGTGGATTTTTTCTATGAAGAAAACCCAAAGAATTGACAAAAATGCTTCTAGAACTAACTAGAGATTATAAGATTTAAGATTATAACAAAGTTAGAGATCTGACATAACCCTAACTTTAACACTTACTACAAAGCTATAGTAATCAAGACAGTGAGATACTGGCAAAAGAAGAGGCAAATAGATCAGTGGAACCAAACACAAAATTCAGAAATAGACTCACAAAATAGAGTGAACTAATTTTTGACATGTTTACAAACTTTCCCCAGCTTTTTATCATTGACATGAAGAAAGAAAGAAGTAATCTCTCAGCCCCACCCCCATCAAGGTGTAGAAAAATCCCATCCCGAATCATAGGGTCCACATGGAGAATACAAACTTTTCTTCTTCAGGAGGTGGTAGCACAAGTTGCTTCCCAGTGAGCCTCCTTTTGTGCTTCCTGGAAGGAGTATCTCTAGCCCCGGTTTCTCTTCCTTTCTGGGTAAGATGTTAATCTCTTCATTACTCTAATTCTAAGGTCATGAGTAAAACTTACTGAAGCTGTTGTATTTGCATTGGCCATCCCCTCATCATCTCCCATCCTGGGTCTACAGTTATGCAAGTCTGAGTTCTAAAGAAAAACGTATACTCAGTGATGGACAATAGCATCTCTCTCAAAAAGGGGGCTGTGTTATGACTTATAGGTGCCCCAGGAGGAGTAACCCCTGGTAATATGCATGTGTATGGTGTTGGGAATATATTTCTTTGCTGGTCACCTTGCACATGTCCATGTAGGCCACAGGGAAAAGCTTGAAGCACAGCTTGTTTGAGTGTGGCTGAATGTCTTGTTTTTTCCCAGAATGCAAGAGGATGGGAGGCCTGTGATGCTTTGCTCTGAGGCCAGGTACCACTTGCTTCCCTTCTTCTATGAAAGGCTATCATAAGGCCATTTCTGCAAGAGGCAGACATGTTCTCTTGCTACATGAGTCAGACACTATGCCTTGCCCCTCTGGAATTCCAGTGAACATCACTACAGTCCTCTGAAGGTCTTTGTCAGTTGCTTGAAGCAAGAGTCAACTAATCTTTGTTTCTCCCTCATAATGGTGGAACAAAACCCATCATGCTCCTGTTCTGTGAGTCAACATGTCCCCATGGAGAACAAGCCCCTTATTTCTCCTACAGGTGGTAGAATCGCAGTTCACGTCCAAGTGAGCACCTTTGAACATTCTATATGGGCAGACTCAAACCTAATCTCTCTTCCTAAATGAGCCAGACACTAGTACCCCTAACCTTCTTATTCTAGAGGACCTGAAATTCCAGGGGCTGAAATTCATCCAAATCTCCTGCTCTTTTCATTATTAAGTGCTCCTCTGTGTGCTGCAAATGCTCAGGAGACTCCAGAGATTTTAAAATAGTTGCATCAGACAATTCTTGCCAGTTCAATTGTTGTTTTGGCAGATGGATGTATTCATAGTGCCTCCCAGTCCACCATTTTCTATGCCTTCTCCTGATATGTGTTTTGTAGATATTACCTGATTACCTGATATTTTCTGTTTGTGACAGATAATAGGTTTATTTCACTGTTGTTTTTAGCCCTCATTTGAGCATCATAGCTCTGAATTGGGCATTACCATTTCTTGTATTACAGATAAGACAAGGTCAGAAGTTATTTATCCATTTTTATATAGCCCTTTTCAAAAACAGTGTCGTTTTTGTGATTTTTTTTCATATTGTCATCCATAACACTTAAAGCAAAGTATTTGGCCAACTTGTAAAGGAAAGGACCCACATGGATTGTGCCAGCATTAGACTATCACCCACCAGAGAGATATAAAAAAGTTGAGGTGGAGAGAATTTTTAGAGAGGGTTGTCAGTGTGGTGTACACAGTACACCACAGTACTAAGTCTAGACCCAGAAGACCCATATTTGCAGCCTGTCTCTGAGGCCTTCCAGCAGATCCCTTCTCTATGCTCAATTTACTCGTCTCTAAATAAAGGTGGGTAGAAAAAAGTCACATATTTTTCTGGATTTCTCCCATGTTGTGGGTTTCACATTACCCTTCCCCATATCAAACTCCCACACTGTTGTTTCCTGGACCTCTGGGTTACTCAATCCTGATTCTTAATCCCATTGCCATATGCAGGAGAGTTCTATGTCTCATTACAAACACCTTATCAATAGGTGTTCACTTACTACTCATTTACTCACTCTGACCCCACTCTGGAATAAATCTTGTTTTCTATATGGTATGAGCTCTCATAACATTCTCTGTGCTTTTTCCCACCAGAATATAGAGAGCACTTCTTATATTACCATTTTATAGTCATATGACCAAACCCTAAACTACTTATAAAACCTGGAGTGTCTGAGCACGTTAATGGCAAAAACATGTCCCTTTGGTTAGTGCTGCCTCCCAAGTAAGAGTGCCTGGTAACTAATAGGCATTCTGGAAATTAACAATTCATATAAAATCATGTGTGAATTGATAAATAATTTGTATGATGATAATAAAGCATTAAAAGATGAATATTTAACATAAAGAATAAACAGATCAATGAGAGACTATCACACAATGCAATAGGTTAACAGATGAAGACATTCAGAAATTGACTTACAGGGGCTTATGGACTGACATCCCCTAAGTGACTGTCTACAAGGCCCGCTTTACAAGTGAAATATCAACACCATAACCTTGGTATTTTAAAAATATTGTAGAAAGATACATGCACTTGGCCAGTAAGGAATACCAGAGAGACAATTTCCATGAGTGGATGTTCTCTCTTTTTCTTTCTCCAAAATAAAAATCATTTCAAAGCCTGCCTTTCTCATATTCTTCCATCATACCTAACTTTGGCCACATGTACAAATGTTAGACAATCAAAATTTGTCCATACTCAACTAGAGGCTACCTTCAAATATTTAATTCAAATAGATCAACATACAGATCTAAGATTCTCACCTGATGAGCCTTAACACACTAGCCTTGTTTTGAATTCCTACATTTTAATGGAATATAACATGTGATTGCTATGAGTAATAAGAATACCTACAATCCTGACTCTTAAGTTTCATACTTACCATTTCATTCCAGCTTCGATACATGGGGAGTATCACTGTATGGTGACTAACATAACATAGTAAAAAAATTCTCAGTACAACCATATTCTAAGTTGAGGAGCTAGGTCATCTTGTAAAGAAATAGACCACAAAACTGGTTCTGCTGGAATTATCTCATGTTCCAAAACAAAGATACAAAATAGTTTAGTTGAAGAAATACAGAATTTTTTAGTCAGAGTGGGCAACATGGAAGTCATATTCTCTACCATTAAGAGTTTGGCCCACCCAATCCCAAAACACAGAAATAAATGATCTATTCAAATGAAAGATATCCTTCTGGGAAACTGCTACATTAAACCCAAGCTAATTTTCTTTTTTTTAAATGAACATATAATGCATTATTTGTTTCAGGGGTATAGGTCTGTGATTCATCAGTCTTACACAATTCACATCATTCACCATAGCACACACCCTCCCCAATGTCCATCAACCAGCCACTCCATTCCCCCCATAACCCTCCACGCCAGCAACCCTCGGTTTGTTTCCTGAGATAAAGTCACTTATGGTTTATCTCCCTCTCTGGTTTCGTCTTGTTTCATTTTTCCCTCCCTTCCCCTATGATTCTCTGTCTTGTTTCTCAAATTCCTCATACCAGTGACATATGATAATTGTCTTTCTCTGATTTGACTTATTTCACTTAGCATAATACCCTCTAGTTCCATCCATGTCATTGCAAATGGCAAGATTTCTTTTTCTTGGTGGGTGGATAATATTCCATTTTATATATATACCACATCTTCTTAATCCATTCATCTGTTGATGGACATCTACGCTCTTTCCATAGTTTGGCTATTATGGACATTAGTGCTATAAACTTTAGGGTTCATGCGCCCCTTCAGATCACTACATTTGTATCTTTGGGATAAATACCCAGTAGTGCAATTGCTGAGTCATTGGGTAGCTCTATTTTCAACTTTTTGAGGAACCTCCATATTGTTTCCCAGAGTGGCTGTACCAGTTTGCATTCCCACCAGCAGTGTAGGAGGGTTCTCTTTTCTTCACATCCTTTCCAACATCTGTCATTTCCTGACTTTTTAATTTTAGCCATTCTGACTGATGTGAAGTAGTATCTCACTGTGGTTTTGATTTGCATTTTCCTGATGCTGAGTGACGTTGAGCACTCTTTCATGTGTCTATTGGCCATTTGGATGTCTTCTTTGGAGAAATGTCTGTTCATGTCTTCTGCCCATTTCCTGACTGGATTATTTGTTCTTTGGGTGTTAAGTTTGGTAAGTTTTTATAGATCAGGGATACTAGCCCTTTATCTGATACATCATTTGCAAATATCTTCTCCCATTTTGTTCGTTGTCTTTTGGTTTTGTTGACTGCTTCCTTTGCTGTGCAAAAGCTTTTTATCTTGATGAAGTCCCAATAGTTCATTTTGCCCTTGCTTCCCTTGCCTTTAGTGATGTTTCTAGGAAGAAGTTGCTGCAACTGAGGTCAAAGAGGTTGCTGCCTGTGTTCTACTCAAGGATTTTGATGGATTCCTATCTCACATTTAGGTCTTTCATCAATTTTGAATCTATTCTTGTGCATGGGTAAGGAAACAGTCTGGTTTCATTCTTCTGCATGCATTCTTCTGGCTGTCTGATTTTCCCAACAACATTTGTTGAAGAGACTGTCTTTCTTCCAATGGACATTCTTTCCTACTTCTTCGAAGATTAGTTGACCATAGAGTTGAGGGTCCATTTCTGGGCTCACTATTCTGTTACATTGATCTATGTGCCTGTTTTTGTGCCAGTACCATACTGTCTTGATGTTTACAGCTTTGGAATAGAGCTTGAAGTCCAGAATTGTGATGCCACCAGCTTTGGTTTTCTTTTTCAACATTCCTCTGGCTATGTGGGGTCTTTTCTGGTCCCATACAAATTTTAGGATTATTTGTTCCATTTCTGTGAAAAAAAGTTGATGGTAGTTTGATAGGGATCGCATTAAATGTGTAGATTGCTCTAGGTAGCAAAGCCATTTTCACAATATTTTTCTTCCAATCCATGAACATGGAACATTTTTCCACTTTTTGTCTGTTCTTCAATATCTTTCATGAGTACAGATTCTTTGCCTCTTTGGTTAGATTTATTCCTAGATATCTTATGGTTTTGGGTGCAATTGTTAATGAGATCATCTCCCTAATTTTTCTTTCTTCTGTCTAGCTGTTGGTGTATAGAAATGCAACTGATTTCTGTGCATTGATTTTATATCCTGACACTTTACTGAGTTCCTGTATGAGTTCTACAGTTTGGGAGTAGAGTCTTTCAGGTTTTCCGCATAAAGTATCATATCATCCGCAAAGAGTGAGAGTTTGACTTTTTTGCAGATTCAGATGCTTTTATTTCTTTTTGTGGTCTGATTGCTTAGGCTAGGATTTCTAGTACTATGTTGAATAGCAGTGATGACAGTGGACATCCCTGCCAAGTTCCTGATCTTAGGGGAAAAGCTCTCAGTGGTTCCCCATTGAGAATGATATTCACTGTGCGTTTTTCATAGATCGCTTTTATGATACTGAGATACGTAACCTCTATCCCTACACTGTAAATAGTTTTGATCAAGAAAAGATGTTGTACTTTGTCAAATGCTTTTCCTGCATCCATTGAGAGTATCATAGGTTCTAGTTCTTTATTAATCTATTGTATCACATTGATTGATTTGCAAATGGTGAACCAACCTTGCAGCCCAGTAAAAAATCCCACTTGGTCATGGTGAATAATCTTTTTAATGTACTATTGGATCCTACTGACTAGTATTTTGGTGAGAATTTTTGCATCCATGTTCATCAGTAATATTGGTCTGTAATTCTCCTTTTTGATGAGGTCTTTGTCTGGTTTTGAAATGAACGTAATGTTGGCCTCATAAAATGAGTTTGGAAGTTTTTCTTCTACTTCTACTTTTTTTGGAAGAGTTTCAGGAGAGTAGGTATTAATTTTTCTTTAAACGTTTGGTAGAATTCCCCTGGGAATCTATCTGGCCCTGGGCTCTTGTTTTTGGGCAATTTTTTTATTACTCCTTCAATTGCCTTACTGGTTATGGGTCTGTTCAGGTTTTCTATTTCTTCCTGGTTGAGTTTTGGTAGTTTGTACATCTCTAGGAATGCATACATTTCCTCCAGATTGTCTAATTTGCTGACATATAGTTGCTCATAATATGTTCTTATAATTGTTTGTATTTCTTTGGTGTTGGTTGTGATCTCTCCTCTTTGATTCATGATTTTATTAATTTGGGTCCTTTCTCTTTTCTTTTTGATAAGTCTGGACGGGGGTTATCAATCTTATTAATTCTTTCAAAGAACCATCTCCTACTTTCATTGATCTGTTGTATTGTTCTTTTGGTTTCTATTTCATTGATTTCTGCTCTGATCTTTATTATTTCTCTTCTCCTGCTGGGTTTGGGCCTTATTTGCTGTTCTTTCTCTAGCTCCTTCAGGTGTAGGGTTAGGTTGTGTATTTGAGAACTTTCTTCTTTCTTGAGAAAGGCTGCTATTGCTTTAGGACCCCCATTGCTTCATCCTAAAGAGTTTGAAGAGTTGTGTTTTCATTTTCATTTCTTTCTATGAATTTTTTTTATTTCTTCTTTAACTTCCTAGTCGATCCATTCATTCTTTAGCAGGATGCTCTTTGGAGTCCATGTATTTGAGTTCTTTCCAATTTTCCTTTTGTGATTGAGTTCGAGTTTCAAAGCATTGTGGTCAGAAAATATGCAGGGAATGATCCCAATCTTTTGGTACTGGTTGAGACCTTATTTGTGACCCAGGAGGCGATCAATCAATTTTCAGGATGTGCAGAATATTCCATGTGCACTAGAGAAGAACGGGTATTCTGTTGATTTGCAATGGACTCTTCTGAATATATCTGTGATGTCCATCTGGTCCAGTGTGTCATTTAAAGCCTTTATTTCCTTATTGATCTTTTGCTTTAATGATTTGTCCATTTCAGTGAGGGGGATGTTAAAGTCCCCTACTATTATTGTATTGTTGTTGATGTGTTTCTTTGACTTTCTTATCAATTGGCTTATATAATTGGCTGCTCCCATGTTAGTGTTTTGTTTTAATGTGTCTGGAACTTTTCTTCTTTACATTCCTCAGTAAAACTTCCTAACTATCCTGAACTGAAATTTTATTTGCTCAGGTTATCTTTGACCTCTGATTTCCCCAACCATGGACTTTTTACAGCACATGTTAGTTGATCCATCTAGGATCTTTAACCCAACCAGCTCTTTTCCCTGTGGAAATTTCTGACATTTGTTTTCATGACACCATTCTTGGGTCCCTGTTCTGGTCTTTCTGGCTACTTTTTTCTAGTATCCTTTAGTCCTTCTTTTTACTTTACTTATTTCTTACTTACTGGTTTTCCCTAGGGTATCATTCTTGACCCTAGTGTTTCTACATACATTCCCTGTGCAACTTCACTAAGCCATGAATCAAAGTATCACATGGGCACTGATGAATCCAAAATCTCAAATTCCATCTCTGTCTACCTGCCCTGCCCAGTGTTTTGCAAACATTTTGAACTTTAAGTGTCCCAAGTATAACATTTTTTTTTACTTTCTTCCCCTATTGCCCTTAGACCTCTCCCTTCCTGTATTTTCTGTCCTACAACATCACCATCGGTCGTGAAACGCACTAAAGTCTTTTGTAAGGGATGCTGTGCTAGACTCCTTCCCTCCAGGACCTTGCCCATGTTCTTTTTCCTACAACATTCTCAGATGTTCCTTCCCTTACTTAGTTACCTCTTAAGGATCCTACACTTCCCATGCTAATTTCTCATATTTGTTCTATTAGCTTTATTTTTTGCAAGCTGTTTCAAAACTGACTTTTCCTTCTTAGAATTTATTACTGCCTGAAGCAATATACACACTTGAGTGGTTATTAAATAAATGACAATGTTTTTCACTTCTCCACTGTTTTGCAAGAACACCGTGGCCATATTTATTTTGGCCCAACATTTTATGAAGCACAATCACTGGCACATTGAATGCTCTTAATAAGTCCTCTTAGATATTGAATGAGTAACTTCTAACACCCTTCAACTTCAATCAGTTGCCATATCCTTTTGCTTCTATTAAATCACTTATCTTTCAAATCTGTTCTTTCATTACCATCTCAAGTCTAGTTCTTAGAGGATGTCCTCAGCCCTTGCCCACCATCAGCCTCAACTCCATCTACCAAACTACTAGTATTGTTACTTTTTAAACACAAATATGATACTCTTGCTCTGGAATCTTCAGTAACTCCCAGATTTCTCTAGGAACAATTTAACTCCTAAGCCTGGTCTACAAAATTCTTGAGAACCTTATTTAAATCTTCAGGAAGCTTGTCCTATCACCCCTAGAGGTGGGAAACACATGAAGCAGCGTCTGACTCAGGCAAGCGAATTCCACACCTGGGGCTGGAGCTGCTCTGAGAAAGGCACAATGAGGTATATGGCTGGTGAAGTGAACCACATGAACGCACAGGAGCCAGACTTGGCCTCATTAGAACACATGAACTTGGGCACCTGCCCATCCTGGGTCTCAGCCCAAAGCAGCTAAACCCCTATATGTCATATCAAAAGAAGAAATTTCAAAATCATCAAAAGAAGAAAATTCAAAAAACTTTGGAAACTTTTATTTGCCAAAACAAAGGACTGCCCACACTGGCAAGCAGGTAGTGACTACTTGTATGAACTATGGTGCATTTGAAAGCCAACAAATATCCAATCTATAAATACATAAAACAGGCTCCCTGAGAAAACCGATAGGCCTAATACCCAGGTGTGACTATTAAGGGACTAATCCACACTGGAGATGATAATGCAATATAAAAATTCCTTCTGAAAATCAGAAGACTTCAAGCCAGGAGACAGAAGGGAGGCAATATATGGCAGTGTTTGCATGAGTCCTGACAACTCATAGAATGATGGGATGAAGGGATACTGGCTTCTCTCCAGTAGGAAATATTTAAAGCAGATAAGGAAATACACCCGCAGTGCCTACACTAAAGTGTGCAATGAGGGAAGGCACTGTAGGCCAGACACATACCCAAAAGTCTGCCTTGAAAAGGACTTTGTAAACAAAACCTTGCATTTAAGTATTTGCAGATGCTTCAAAGACAAAAATGATAAATTTCCGGACCCCATATTCTAAGGTAAAGTACTGTACTGTCTTGCCAAAATCATGAGCAATATTTAGTCAACTGCCATTAGCCCAAATGTCTACTTTAGGACATGAATTTGAGGAATAAAGGAGGAAATACATTTAAACTGAGTTGAAAAAGTGGTAGCCATTCACCTCCAAGTTTGGGCTTCTCCTTTTAATTTTACATTCTATTTAAACAGAGGGTATCCGCTGAGGAGACTCCACAGTTAGTGCCAAACCTGTCTTTCTTAATGTGCACTCCACTGGGAGCCATGCATGGCTTATTCACTTCTCTGCCTGTTTCTTCTTTAAGGAATAGCACAGAAGACATTAGGAGAAGGAGGGTAAAAATGAGGGGGGCTAGTCAGAGGGGGAGGTGAACCATGAGAGACTATGGACTCCGAGCAACAAACTGTTTCAAATGGGAGGGGGGCAGGGTGTAGTTTAGGCTAGTGGTGGGCATTAAGGAGGTACATACTGCACGGAGCACTGGGTGTTATACACAAACAATGAATCATGGAACACTACATCAAAACTAATGGTGTACTATATGGTGACTAACATAACATAATTTAAAAATTATTATCAAAAAAAAAAAAAATCCAAACCATCCTTCAATGGCATGAGCTGCCTGGAAATGACATGGGATGGGAATGCTGCATCAAATACCCCATGGATTTCCCACTCCCACTTTTTGCCATAAAGATGGCACCATTATTCAGTTAGATGTCTCCGGCAAAATCAAGTAAAAAATGCAGTTGTTCACAGTCTTTGCATCTGATGTTCACAGGGTTATCAGGTCCATGCTCAGGAAAAAGATCTAACAAACCCCATGCCCACTGGTAACCTCAACAGGAGGGTGGAGTACCTGGTCCAGCACATCTGTTATGAAACCTAGCGAACCCCTCTCTGTTCAGCTATGCAGCTGGCACTCTGAGCACATATGCCAGGTTTCCTTGGCTTCATGTGCTAGAATTATAAGGAACTGTTTTTGAGACTTGGGGAAAACTGCAGATGGATTGCCAAGTCTTATGTATAATTTATTCTAATAGTATTAACCTGGGCAATGCAAGTGTAAGTGTTTAGACTCTGCTGATTTTCATCCTCAGAAAGTCCATATCTATGTGCACCACATGAATCATGAAAAAGAGCTGTGCATCTTGTGCAGTTGGCTGATGATGTTTGCCACCAAAGAGACTGACACTAGATCATCTGGGTGTCCCACTCCCAAGTAACAGTCTACACTATCACAACATGGGTATGTGTCAAGGAATTTTTTTAAAAATGTGCATTCAGGAAGGGGGGTGATTTCTACTGCAAGCACAATAGCCCAGACTCCACACATTGAGCAGAATTCCAATTTTTCCATGCATAGAAGCAAGGAGTTTTGTCTGGGGTCCTACAACTTCTATAGCCCACTACACCACATCTGCCATTAACATAGAGGATGTGACTACAAACGACATGTGCAAGCAGGGAGCCCAATACAGGACTCCATCCTGGGACTCCAGGCTCATAACCTGAGCCAAAGGCAGTCATTTAACCAATGGAACCTCCCAGGCACCTGGGTAGCTCTATTTTTAACTTCTGGAGGAAACTTTATACTGTTTTCCAGAGTGGCTGTACCAGCTTGCATTCCCACCAAAAGAGTAAGAGGATTCCCCTTTCTCTGCATCCTCACCAACATTTGTTGTTTCCTGACTTATTAATTTTAGCCATTCTGACTAGTGGGACATGTGGTTTTCATTTGCATCTCCCCTATGGCTAGTGATGTTGAACATTTTTTCAGGTGTCTGTTATTCATTCTTTGGAGAAGTGTCTGTTCATGCCTTTTGCCCATTTACTGACTGGATTATTTGTTTTTTGGGTGCTGAGTTTGAGAAATTCTTTATAGATCTTGGATACCAGCCCTTTATCTGTTATGTCATCTGCAAATATCTTCTCCCATTCTGTGGATTGCCTTAGTTTCATTGACTGTTTCCTTTACTGTGCAAAAGTATTTTATCTTGATGATGTCCCAAAAATCCATTTTTGCTCTTCTTTCCCTTGCCTATAGAGACATGTCTTGAAAGAAGTCACTGTGACCAATGTCAAAGAGATTACTGCCTGCATTCTCCTCTAGGATTTTGATTGATTCCTGTCTCCCATTTAGGTCTTTCATCCATTTTGAGTTTATCTTTGTGTATGGTGTGAGAGAATGGTCCAGTTTCATTCTTCTGCATGTGGCTGTCCAATTTTCCCAACACCATTTATGAAAGAGACAGTCTTTTCCACTGGATGTTCTTTCCTAATTTGTTGAAGATTAGTTGACCATAGAGTTGAGAGTCCATTTATGCATTCTCTAGTTTGTTCCATTGATCTATATGTCTGTTTTTCTGCCAGTACCATGTTGTCTTGATGCCTATAACCTTGTGAAATAGCTTAAAATCCAGAATTGTGGTGCTTCCAATTTTGTTTTTCTTTTCCAAAATTTCTTTGGTGTGATCCCAGGGTCCTGGGCTCGAGCCCTGCATTGGGCTCCTTGCTCAGCGGGATGCCTGCTTCTCCCTCTCCCATTCCCCCTGCTTGTGTTCCCTCTCTTCCTGTGTCTCTCTCTGTCAAATAAATAGATACCTATTTATTTGACAGAGAGAGATCACAAGTAGGCAGAGAGTCAGGCAGAGAGAGACAGAGAAGCAGGCTCCCTGCAGAGCAGAGAGCCTGATGCGGGGCTTGATCCCAGGACCCTGAGATCCTGCCCTGAGCTGAAGGCAGAGGCTTAACCCACTGAGCCTCCCAGGCGCCCCAAAATCTTTTTTTTAAGCAAAACTGCTTTGGGTATTTGGTGTCTTTTGTGGTTCCATACACATTTTAGGACTGTTTGTTCTAGCTAGGAGCTGATCTTTCTGTCATCTCAAAGTCTACAGTCTGGTCTAATTTTAGACCCTGAAGTCTAAAATTACCAGAACAACGCATTTATATGTATCTCCTTTTATGCCTGTATCTCTTACATATTTGGGCAGTAAAAACCATCATTACTTAAAAAAGAAACCCAATGAGTAAATCTGTCAAAGAAAAGCTGGGGCCTTGACAGGCTGGTCTATGTGGGAATGCAGATGTGGAACAAACTTTGAGAAGGGACCCAAGCTGTTACCACAAACACAGGTAAAGATAGGATCTCACTTCCTCCCATGACACCTGGAGTCCTGGCATGTCATGACCCTAATGACAGAAATAGTACAAATGCATGGTACTGGTGCTTGCTAATTTAAAGGGCTACATACAGGGTTGCCTGGATGGCTCAGCTGGTTAAGTGTTTTGACTCTTGATCTCCGTTCAGGTCATGATCTCAGGATTTTGAAACCAAGGCCCACATGGGGCTCCATGCTGGATAAGGAACTTACCTGAGATTCTCTATCTCCCTCTCACTAACCCCCTCCCCTGACACTCACACATTCTCTCACATGCACACATGCACTATCTCACTCGTGCATGCACTCTCTCTCTCTCAAAAATAAATAAATTTTTAAAACAAAGGGCTACATACAATAGTTAGATGGATTGATTAGATGCCTGAAGCTACAATGATGTCAACAGGTAACAAATACTTAATCTTCTTAGGAAGAGTATGAAAATTTTAAAAGAGGCTCCTGGAAAATACCCAATGGTCGCCTCTTGAAAGTTGGGGGATAATTTTGCACTAAACATAATCTAATATAAAAATACAGAAATCAGTTGCTTTCTTATACACTAACAATGAAAACACAGAAAGGGAAATTAGAGAATAGATTCCATTTACTATAGCACCAAGAACCATAAGATACCTGGGAATAAACCTAACCAACAAGCTAAAGTATCTGTACTCGAGGAACTATAGAACAATCATGAAAGAAATCGAAGAAGACACAAAAAGATGGAAGACCATTCCATGCTCTTGGATCGGAAGAATAAACATTGTTAAAATGTCTATACTGCCTAGAGCAATTTATATTTTTAATGCCATTCCGATCAAAATTCCACTGGTATTTTTCAAAGAGCTGAAGCAAATAATCCTAAAATTTGTATGGAATCAGAAGAGACCCAGAATAGCTAAGGAAATGTTGAAAAAGAAAAACAAAACTGGCGGCATCACATTACCTGATTTCAACCTTTATTACAAAGCTGTGATCACAAAGACAGCATGATACTGACATAAAAACAGACACACAGACTAGTGGAACAGAGTAGAGAGCCCAGATATGAACCCTCAACTCTATGGTCAAATAATCTTCGACAAAGCAGGAAAAAAATATACAGTGGAAAAAAGAGAGCCTCTTCAATAAACAGTGCTTGGAAAATTGGACAGCTATATGTAGAAGAATGAAACTTGACCATTCTATTACACCGTACACAAACATAAACTCAAAGTGGATAAAAGACGTGACATAGGAATCCATCAGAATCATAGAGGAGAACATAGGCAGTAACCTCTTTGATATCAGCCACAGCAATTTCTTTCAAGATATGTCTCCAAAGGCAAAGGAAACAAAAGCGAAAATGAACTTTTGGGACTTCATCAAGATCAAAAGCTTCTGCACAGCAAAGGAAACCGTCAACAAAACAAAGAGGCAACCCACGGAATGGGAGAAGATATTTGCAAATGACAGTACAGACAAAAGGCTGATATCCAGGATCTATAAAGAACTTCTCAAACTCAACACACACAAAACAGATAATAATGTCAAAAAATGGGCAGAGGACATGAACAGACACTTCTCCAATGAAGACATACAAATGGTTATCAGACACATGAAAAAATGTTCATCATCACTAGCCATCAGGGAGATTCAAATTAAAACCACATTGAGATACCACCTTACACAAGTTAGAATGGCCAAAATTAGCAAGACAGGAAACAACGTGTGTTGGAGAGGATGTGGAGAAAGGGGAGCCCTCTAACACTGTTAGTGGGAATGCAAGTTGGTGCAGCCAATTTGGAGAACAGTGTGGAGATTCCTTAAGAAATTAAAAATAGAGGGGCACCTGGGTGGCTCAGTGGGTTAAAGCCTCTGCCTTCGGCTCAGGTCATGATCTCAGGGTCCTGGGATCGAGCCCCACATCGGGCTCTATGCTCAGCGGGGAGCCTGCTTCCTCCTCTCTCTCTGCCTGCCTCTCTGCCTACTTGTGATCTCTGTCAATTAAATAAATAAATAATCTTTTTAAAAAAGAAATTAAAAATAGAGCTTCCCTATGACCCTGCAATAGCACTACTGGGTATGTGCCCCAAAGATACAGATGTAGTGAAAAGAAGGGCCATCTGTACCCCAATGTTCATAGCAGCAATGGCCACGGTCACCAAACTGTGGAAAGAACCAAGATGCCCTTCAACGGACAAATGGATAAGGAAGATGTGGTCCATATACACTATGGAGTATTATGCCTCCATCAGAAAGGATGAATACCCAACTTTTGTATCAACATGGACGGGACTGGAAGAGATTATGCTGAGTGAAATAAATCAAGCAGAGAGAGTCAATTATCATATGATTTCACTTATTTGTGGAGCATAAGAAATAACATGGAGGACATGGGGAGATGGAGAGGAGAAGGTAGTTAAGGTAAATTGGAGGGGGAGATGAACCATGAGAGACTATGAACTCTGAAAAACAATCTGAGGGTTTTGAAGGGGCAGGGGGTGGGAGGTTGGGGGAGCCTGGTGGTGGATATTATGGAGGGCACGTATTGCATGGAGCAGTGGGTGTGGTGCATAAACAATGAATTCTGTTACACTGAAGAGGAATTAAATTTAAAAAAAAATTTTAAAAGACCAGGAAAAAAAAATCTCCCTGAGGATAACAAGGAAGCACCAACTTCAAAAACTGCAGAAAAGAGTCATATATGTGGCATGGTCTGCACTCACCCTGACACCTCATAAAAAGAAGGAAAAAAAGATTCTGGCATTCTCCACTTAGACATTAGTAATGTGGATAAAAAAATATGATCCCTGAGTGACTTCACTATTACAAAGACCCATGATTTAAGGGTGGGAGAGAAATTGACATGGGAGATGACTGTCCAAGAACAAGGAGCCTTACTAGCCCAGAGAGAACTGAGACAGTCCCATAGGCAGTGAGGTCTGCAAGCCATAGACAACTGAGAGAAGGATGGGGAAGTTACTAGGCTATCCACAATACATCCTGCCTTAGCTTCTTGCATTTTTTCCAAGTTCACCCACCTCTGCTCACTTCTTTCCCTGTTTTCTTTTTGTTCCTGTGTCTTCTGTGTTCTCATTCAGGATGCTGAGTGATATCTACAAAGAATTCAGTGATTCTCCGAAGAAGAACATGACCCAAGTCATTCAAGGAGATTTGTCATGGAGTAGGTGGGCTGGGAGAATCCCATAGAATCCATTTTTACATATTCATCTTCCAATAACTTGTTCCTGATATTAGGTCTTCCCCAAATGTCCATGGAGCAGGTGCAGATTCTACTCCCTTCCTGTTCAGATTAAATGTGTCCTATATTAGCCTGCAATGCTGCTTGTGTTTCTCCAAAAGAGCACTCTGACCTCAGCAGCCTCAAGGGTTAAAAGATTAAATGTCCCAGTGAACAATTTTGGCAAAATACCAGGGTACTTGAATGCCTACTTCTTATATGTCTGAGATCAAGGAGCAACATGGTGATAGGCTGCCTTAAGTGCCACCACAAACTTACACATATTATGCAATCCTGATCCCTGATCCAAAAGGCAGAAACAGTAAATGTAGTGAATTGGTAACTGCCATTTAGATGGGCTACACAAATCTGTATGCTTGAACTGACAAGACATAAGAGGCTACAGTTAAAAGCAAAAAGAAGTCTTTGAAAATAAAAGTAGGCATCAAGAAAACACCCACTAGGGAGGAGTCAAGATGGCGGAGAAGTAGCAGGCTGAGACGACATCAGGCAGCAGGAGATCAGCTAGATACCCTATCAAACCATTCCGAACACCTACGAATCCAACAGGAGATCAAAGAGAAGAAAAACAACAATTCTAGAAACAGAAAATCGACCACTTTCTAAAAGGTAGGACCAGCGGAGAAGTGAATCCAACGCGATGGGAAGATAGACCCCAGGGGGAGGGGCCAGCTCCCGGCAAGTGGCGGAGCACAAAATCAGGACTTTTAAAAGTCTGCTCCACGGAGGGACATCGCTCCAGAGGCTAAACTGGGGTGAAGACCTCACGGGGACAGCGTGGACTCAGGTCCCACGGGGTCACAGAAGGATCGGGGGTGTCTGAGTGTCGCAGAGCTCACAGGTATTAGAGCAGGGAAGCCGGCTGCGGAGACAGAACCGAGGAGTGAGCTCTCAACTTGGGGTGTCCTAGAGCCGTGGTCTGTGACACGGGCCGGTGCTCTGTGCAAGAGGTCCCCACAAGATCCGGGGAGACTCTGACCCGGGAGTGCTCAGGGATCTATGGGGTTCAGAGACTCCAGGTCGGACTCTGCCAGAGACAGAAACGCTTGGTCACAGGCTGGGCGAGCGCGGAGTGCTCCCACAAGCCAGTGAGACGGGACTGATGACGCACGATTTTCTCCAAGCGCGGCCGGAGGCTGGGGAGACGGGAGTGATTAAGCACTTTCCTCTGAAGGCGCACTGAAGACTGGGGCCCCTAGCTCTCGGCTCCTCCAAGCCGGATATTGGGAGGCCGCCATTTTCATTCCCGCCCTCCGGAACTCTAGGGAAAGCGTTCAGGGAACAAAAGCTCCCGAAAGCGAACCTGAGAGGATTACTTAGCCCCGCCCCTGGTAAGGGCGGTGCAATTCCGCCTGAGGCAAAGACACCTGAGAATCACTACAACAGGCCCCTCCCCCAGAAGATCAAAGAAATCCAGCCAAGACCAAGTTCACTTAACAAGGAGAACAGCAGATTCTTATCTGGACAAAATGACAAGGCGGAAAAACTCACCACAAAAAAAAGAGCAGGAGACAGGACCGAAGGCTAGGGACCTAATCAATACAGACATTGGTAATATGTCAGATCTGGAATTCAGGATAACGATTCTCAAGGTTCTAGCCGGGCTCGAAAAAGGCATGGAAGATATTAGAGAAACCCTGACAGGAGAAATAAAAGCCCTTTCTGGAGAAATAAAAGAACTCAAGTCTAATCAAGTTGAAATTAAAAAAGCTATTAATGAGGTGCAATCAAAAATGGAGGCTCTTACTGCTAGGATAAATGAGTCAGAAGAAAGAATTAGTGATACAGAAGATCAAATGACAGAGAATAAAGAAGCTGAGCAAAAGAGAGACAAACAACTACTGGACCACGAGGGGAGAATTCGAGAGATAAGTGATGCCATAAGACGAAACAACATTAGAATAATTGGGATTCCAGAAGAAGAAGAAAGAGAAATAGGAGCAGAAGGTATACTGGAGAGGATTATCGTAGAGAATTTCCCTAATATAGCAAGGGGAACAAGCATCAAAATCCAGGAGGTGCAGAGAACACCCCTCAAAATCAATAGGAATCGGTCCACACCCCGCCATCTAATAGTAAAATTTACAAGTCTTAGCGACAAAGAGAAAATCCTGAAAGCAGCCCGGGACAAGAAGTCTGTAACGTACAATGGTAAAAATATTAGATTGGCAGCAGACTTATCCACAGAGACCTGACAGGCCAGAAAGAACTGGCAAGATATATTCAGAGCACTAAATGAGAAAAACATGCAGCCAAGAATACTTTATCCAGCTAGGTTATCATTGAAAATAGGAGAGATAAAAAGCTTCCAGGACAAACAAAAACTGAAAGAGTTTGTAAACACCAAACCAGCTCTATAGGAAATATTGAAAGGGGTCCTCTAAACAAAGAGAGACCCTAAAAGTATTATCAGAAAGGAACAGAAACAATATACAGTAACAATCACCATACAGGCAATACAATGGCACTAAATTCATATCTCTCAATAGTTACCCTGAATGTAAATGGGCTAAATGCCCCAATCAAAAGACACAGGGTCTCAGAATGGATAAAAAAACAAAACCCATCAATATGCTGCCTACAAGAAACTCATTTTAGACCTGAAGACACCTCCAGATTGAAAGTGAGGGGGTGGAAAACAATTTACCATGCTAATGGACATCAGAAGAAAGCTGGGGTGGCAATCCTTATATCAGATCAATTGGATTTTAAGCCAAAGACTATAATAAGAGATGAGGAAGGACACTACATCGTACTCAAAGGGTCTGTCAAACAAGAAGATCTAACAATTTTAAATATCTATGCCCCTAACATGGGAGCAGCCAACTATATAAACCAATTAATAACAAAATCAAAGAAACACATTGACAAGAATACAATAATAGTTGGAGACTTTAACACACCCCTCACTGAAATGGACAGATCATCCAAGCAAAAGATCAACAAGGAAATAAAGGTCTTAAATGACACACTGGACCAAATGGACATCACAGATATATTCAGAACATTCCACCCCAAAGCAACAGAATACACATTCTTCTCTAGTGCCCATGGAACATTCTCCAGAATAGATCACATCGTGGGTCATAAATCAGGTCTCAACAGGTATCAAAAGATTGGGATCATTCCCTGCATATTTTCAGACCACAATGCTCTGAAGCTAGAACTCAATCACAAGAGGAAATTTGGAAAGAGCACAAATACATGGAGACTCAACAGCATCCTTCTAAAAAATGAATGGGTCAACCAGGAAATTAAAGAAGAATTGAAAAAAACCATGGAAACAAATGATAATGAAAACACAACGGTCCAAAATCTGTGGGACACAGCAAAGGCAGTCCTGAGAGGAAAATATATAGCGATACAAGCCTATCTCAAGAAACAGGAAAGGTCTCAAATACACAACCTAACCCTACACCT
>ML094969.1:1957-21252 GCA_003697995.1 Taxidea taxus jeffersonii
CCACCCCCCTCAGTTTGTTTTATGACATTAAGAGTCTCTTTTGGTTTTTCTCCCTCCCGATCCCATCTTCTTTCATTTTTACTTTTCCTACCACCTTAACTCCCACCCCCGTTGCATCTCCACTTCCTCATATCAGCATAGTTTTAAAATAGACTGTCTACTGGGGTTGACCATTCCCTCCTTCATCCTGTCCAATCTGGTCACAGACTCCACTTCTTACTCCACTGAACTTGAGCATTACCAATGACTTCCACATTATTAAATCCACTTGAAACTGATCTATACTCATCTTGCTTGACCTTTCAGGATCATTGGAAAAGGAAATCATAAACCTGTGTGATTTCCCTCACATCCCTCTGGATATTCATGGTCTCCTTTGTTGGCTCTTCCTTCTCTACTCTACTTAAGCCTTTATCTGTAGTCCATACTTCAGAACTGTATATCCAACTCTTGCACACTTCCTCATAGAGGTATCAGCAGCAATTCAAATGTCTCATGTCCAAAACTGAACCTTGATCTTCTTCTCAAGGCTTTTCCACCTGGACTTCTGCGACTGCCTGCTCCCTGGTCTCCTTACTTCTACTTTTATTGCTCTCTTGTCCTCTTTCCACTGTAGGAAGACAGATCTTCTGAAAGCATTAAGTCAGACCATGACCCTTCCCTCCTTAAGCCCCCCATCATGCCTTCTTCTCCATTGTTTCTGAAATCAATTTTAAGCTCCTGAGCTTAGCATTAAAGGTCCTGACCCCAGGCAACCTCAGCCTGTCTACCTCCCATCTAATATTTCAACCTCACCAGAGCACTTGCTATTCCCCAAATCCTGTGTTTTCCTTCCCATCTTTGTGCTTTTTGCTTACACTATTCCTTCTGCTTGGGATAGACTTGCCTTTTTCTCTCTGTATGGCATACTATTACTCATTTTTCTTTTCCCAGTATAAGCATCAGCTGCTGTTAGATTTCTCTGTCTCTACATTCCCCTCCCTGTGCTGCTACTGGGTCTGGATTATGGGCTTTTCCTCTGGGTTCCCACAGCCTCCTGTGTTTCTTTATCATTCATTCTTACTACAAAGTATGCAATCATATCTCAAACCATCTGTTCCCACAACCATGGGGTCCTCAAAACCAAGAACCTTATCTGAGTTGCTTATCATTGCTCCCCTCAGCCCCTGTGTATAGGAGGCACACACAAGATCAGTTTCCTATTTCTTCCTATATGTCCTCACAGCCCCAGTCTATGCACAGTCCTACTTGCAGTTTTTCTCCCCTTACATATATTAGAATTTTGTTGTCAAATTTCATCAATTCCAAAGTCATCGTATTTTTTCTTTCTGATATTGTTTTATGTTGTCTTTTGTTTTGCTTTATATTTATAGTAAAATGGCTGTTAGTCCTTGGAGGCTTAATCCAAATCCCATGGGTGTGTGTCACCAGTCAGCCACACAGCAGCCTCTACTTGTAGATGTCTGGAAAGATGGTCCAGGGAGAAAGCCAAATGGAGATGGGCCCAGCAGCAGAGCCATAGTCATCATGGTTGTTGTACTTGCATAGCATTTTGCAGTGTACAGAATGTTTCCCCCATCTTCCTGCCACAGAATCCTCTCTCTACTCAGTGATGTATGTACAGAATCCAGAGGATCCCATTATCCTAACTTAACAAATATGGAAGCTAAGGCACTAAGAAAGTGGAAAGTTCATGAATATCTTTCAAAAGAATGCTGCTCCCTGGACAGAGAGTCAGGAGTGACTGCCAGGACAAACCTTGACTGTTCATGAAAGTTCCAAGTTGGCACCTAATAGTTAGACCCTGTGGGTGGACAATGCAACTGAGAAAATGTTGAGATATCAGTGTAGGAGATAAGATGGGCCACTTTCATGCAGGTGCCATCATCCAAATTCTCAGGATGGTGATGGGAATAGGTTGAGTGTGATGGGTAGAAGGGGTGCACAAGTTGAAACCACAAAAAGCAGTAGCCCCAGAGTCCATAGGGCTTGGGAGTAAATATAGCAGCCTGAATATCACCCAGACCCATCTTAGAGGAAAAGAAAAGGAACCCAGAAATGTGGCCCACTGGAGCAAATGGCAGACCCAGGCAGTATGCTGCCCACATAGGCAGATCCCAAAGTAATCCCACAAGGAGATGACCATTATAAGGTTCCTAAGGACTCAGAAAATATTTGCCTGACTGGATTACTAGGTAACATTGTGTTGGTCGCTTCTCTTGGGGCTTCAGAGTCCCCATAGGTACACAGAGACTTCACACTCTCTGTCATATGGGGTTATTTTGGTTCATGCTCTCATCTTCCATGACTTTGATTTAAGGCCATTTCAATAAGCCCCAATTCATCATCTTGAAGGTCTTTGAAGAAAAGACAAGTGCCATTTTCTAAATGCCACTATGTAATCAAGGCTTTCGCAGCCAGCCTGGCAGACCCACATGCCTACATGTGTGCCCTGACTACTATATCTCATATCTCACTGAGTGTGCTGGGCCCCTTGACAGACAGCCCTGGTCATATGGGGTCTGGGGCCAATGATACAAGGAAGAGATTGGAAGCCTCAGCCATGAGACAGAACTTGTGACAGGCACTCTGTGAAAAGCTGCAGAAAATTTCATAGTAAGGAGGTCCTACCTGCCCCAGGGTCACTCCTGTTTCTTGGGGCCCTAAGCCTATTCACTGTGTTCCCTTTTTCTGCAAGTCAGGGGCCCAAGCCAGCCTTTTAGGAGTGCCATTATCCCTGGGGTATAATGCTCACATCAGAGACCTAGCTGTTAGACTGCATAGGAGTAAGTCCCAGCTTCAATACTTCTTTACTCTTTGACCCTGGGAAAATTAGCTGTCCACCTTGTCCCTCAGTTTTTACATATTTAAAATAAAGGTAATAATAGCCCATTAACTTCCTAGCAGAAGGGTAAAAATTAAATGCTATAATGTTTACATTGCTCTGAGAACAGTGCCTGGCATGTAGCAAGCTCTATATGGTATTATGGTTCTTGCAATTTTCACAGCATTACAAATAGAAGTGGCAAATGTGGAAGCTGGAAAACAAACTGGGGATTCTCCTAGATCATGAGGTCTGGAAAAAGCAGAGCAGGGTCTGGGAACTGGAGGCTTGTCTTCACATGTTGGCTTTACTATTCACTCACAGTAGGACTTCAGGGAAGTCTGGGCACCATCATGAGCCTGTTTCCCATCTCTAAAAGGAATAAAGACTCTCCAGATCATGGGGTTGTTCCAGAAGCTGACAAAGAAACAGATAAGATACTGCTTTGTACCTGGCCACACACATTTTGGTACCATGTAGACCAATGAGTCTTAATGTGGTCGCTAGACCAGCAACATCAGCACCACATAGGGACATGTTATAAACACCAGACCTAGTGAAACAAACTACAGGTGTTGGGCCCAGTAATCTGTTTTAACAAGCCTTACAGGAAATTCTGATGCATAAAAGAGCTTAAGAACCATGGTTCTAATCCAACCTCACAGAGACAAGGAAATGAAGGGTCAGAGAAAGCCTAAGTGTTGTATACTCACAAGGCACAGGTCTTGTAAGTTAGTGGCCCCAAAGTGTACCCATGAGAGCAAGGTATCTTGCCTCTCCGGTAGTTCTCTTGCTAGGACACCAGTCTGAGCAGTGTCTAAGATCCCTTTTCCTGTGGGCACGGCACAGATGGTGTCCAAGCTAGAATACAGCCTGGGAAGCAAGAGACCTTGTTCTCACAGGTACATTACTGCACACTTCTCTAAGACATAGCATCTCTTTCAGCCACGAGACTAGCACCCAGAAATGCTCTATTTCCACATCTTTAAGAAGCAAGCATCATGATCCCATGTCAACATGGACATTTTGGGATAGCTGCCTAGGAGAATGTGTCTTAAGCCCTTGCAGTTCTCTCAGGGTGGAGGCTCAAGCCTCTTTTCCCAGTCCTGGAGTAGGAAACGGTAAAGTTGGGTAGTAGTGGCCAGCCTGTGTGTTAGCTAGCTAATGTCTGCAGCATACTGAAGAATAATAAGTGGCTCAAGTGTGGAATCTCACATTTACCCTGTAACTGTTGAAACTAGCTGTCTTCCTGGTGGGCTCTTGTCCTATAATTTCTGCCCTTCCCTGATTGTCCCATGCCAAACCTCTTCCTCTCCATAATAATAAAGGTCAGTAAGGTGTGGGAGGGAGTCCCCAGATCCTTAGCAGCCCAGGGACTGCCTGGCACTCTTGGTCCCCTGGTGTGGGAAGGCACAGGCAGCCCCCATCCCCACAAGCAATAGCCCTGCATCACCAGGCGCACAAGCATGACATAGCTTTGCTTCCTGAGCCCACATAAGGAATTGTTGTCTTCCACTTCAGGCTGGAAGGTCACCATTCATTTTCCCCACAGACCAACTGCAAGAGTTTCAGTGGTATGTGGGCGCTTCTCCCCCCTCTCCCTCCCCAGCCACCTCAGCATGAAGCTCTCCATTAGAAGGTGATTAGATTTAGGGAGGGTTATTTTTTTTCCAGACATAATTGTTTCTTAATTCTTTTAGTTTCATTCCTTTTAAAGATTATAAGCAACAACCAGTGCTTGATAAATGATGAAGAACATTAGTAATTAATTGAGTTTTCAAGTGGTGCTGCTTTCATGACAACTAAAAAATTATCTATTTATCTATCTATCATCTATCATCTACCTATATGCATACGTGAAGTTTGGGAGTACATCATCCATGGAGGCAGCCTAAGTGGGCTGTAATTTAAAACCTGAGGAACCAGAGACCCTTCCAAACTGTGTCTGAGACCACTGCTCAGGGATCAGGAAGCCTAGAAAATTAAATAACTTCCTCAAAGATGAGGGAAAAAATGTATCCATTTGTTCTTTTCTTAGTCACTGAATTATGCATTCACTTGTTCAAGAAATTAGTTACCTTAGTCACTTATTCATTCACCCCATCATTCATTCATTCAGTGGCTTGGTTATTCTTTCCCCTTTTTCTCTTCCACTCACTCACTAGCTCATATACTAATGGGATTGTTCCTTCTCTCTCTCCCTCACTCACTTCCTCACTTATATACTCTTCCACACATCTCTCCTGTTCTATAATACCCATAGTTCCATGATGGCTTAGGCCTTTAGCTGACATTATAGATTTTCTTCAAACATACCTTAATATGCAAAGAAAATAATGAGCTTTCATAGTATTAGCTGATTTGTCTCATACTCTTTCCATTCAGTCATACTGCTTGAGAGCTTACCTTGTGCATGGAGCAGAGAGATACAGAGGACATTGACCATGCCTTCACCTGGTTTGCAGTCTATTTGAAGAGATAAGTATTTTCACAAATGCCTATGTTTGATACGGGAATCCAAGAAGGAATCACTTGATTGAAAGACTGCATGCAGGCTTCCACTTAGTGAACTTTCCTGGGCATGTATTGTGAGACAGGCCTTGCAAATAGAGAGAGGACTAAGACATGGTTCTACCTTCATAGAGTGCAATATCCAAAGGTGGAGGAAAACATAGGACTAAGCAAGTGGTGTAAAATATGAGTAAACTGAGTTGCTGGGAGACACGGAAATACAAAAATCATGTACTGATGAACTCTGTTTAGCGAAAGCTTAAGAAACAGTCAACATTAGCTCTAGGCCTTAAATGAGGGGTAGGATTTTATTAGACAAATATTGATGAAAGGAAAGTGCTTAAGGCATATGCATGAATCATGGATAGAAAACTCAAGGTATATGGGGTGCCTGGGTGGCTCAGTGGGTTAAAGCCTCTGCTTTTAGCTCAGGTCATGATCCCAGGGTCCTGGGATCCAGCCCTGCATCAGGTTTTCTGCTCAGCAGTGGGCCTGCTTCTGTTCCTCTCTCTGTGCCTGCCTCTCTGACTACTTGTGATGTCTGTCAAATAAATAAATAAAATCTTTAAAAAAAAAAGAAAGGAAACTCAAGGTATGTTTGCAGAATAATTCATCTTATTTTTCTATAGCAAGGGTATGTAGAAGAAAGTTAGTAGAAATAAGGCTTACCCCTCAAGCAAAGGATTGAGAGACAGTCAGGGTTTGATCCTAGAATAAGAGGAGCCATAGATGGTTTTTGAGCAGAGCTATGCCTTTATAAGGTCTAGGATCAAGGGATGATTTGGAAATGAGATCAGAGACTTTAGTTGGCAAAGAGATCCTTGAAAAAGCCGGAGAATCCTGATGGACTGAAGTAGGAAAGTAGGAAGAGAAATGCAGAGGCAAAAATGAATGTGAGTATTGTGGAAGAGGATAAATCAACAAAACTGAATATAAAGGATGAAGGTGAAACAGTCAGATGCTTCAGAGGTTTTTAGAATGGAAGACCAAGAGGAAGATGGTGGTGCCCCTACAAAAACCAAGAATAAACAGAACAAAGCAGAGAAGGTGATGGATTTGGCGGTGGATATATTCAGGAAACTGAGCAACAGCCAGAAGGAAGTGTTCATTATACAATTGGACTATAGGTCCAGAAAACAGGAGGGAAGCCTGAATTAGAAAAAGATATTTGCATCATGCTGATTATCATCTTGATCAGAAATCCCTAACCCTGGGTAATAAGTAGACTTTTAGGAGCCTATAAGGGTATTTTGCAGGTAGAATTGACAAATATTGGTAATGGATTAGATATTGATGGGGCAGGAGTCTGCCAAATTTCTGCCAAGAAATCTGATTGGATAAGTGCCGTCATATATCAAGATAGGAAATAATAAGAGTAAGACAAGGCTGGGGATTGGGGTAGCAAAAGAACATGAATTAAGTGTTAACATGATGAGTTTGGGGTGCCTGTAAGCTGTCTAATTGGAGTTTTCTACTAAGCATTGACCTTATTGGTCTGGAGATTAGGGAAAGATCTGAGCTGAAGATTGATTTGGGGAGGCAGAGGAGTAGATAAACTCATCCAGAAGGTGTGGAAAGTGAGAAGAGGAGAAGGATTAAGAAGTGATAGAGAAGAGTCAAGAATAAATTCCGAATTTCTGGCTTGAGTGCAGAGATGGATAATGATGCTTATTCCTGAAATAGAAAACACTTGGGAGATTTTGAGAAAGGGGATAAGAATATGGTAAGTTAAATCTGACCCAGATAAAATTAAAGGTGTTTGTGGAATATACAAGTGGAGATTCTCAAGTGTCCCCATATGTGAGTCTGGAGCTTAGGAGGCAGGATAGGCCTCAGACAGATTCTTGAGTTTACCACATAGATAATGGATGAATCTGGGGTATGAATGCGGTCTTTAAGGGAAAGAGTGTAAAAGAAAAGAGCAGAGACATGGGAAAGAACTTTATAAGTGAACAGAAGATCAGCAAAAGCAGTCCTAGAAGAACATCAGAAAAGACAGCTTGCTTCTTGGTGGGAGCTAAAGAGGGAAATGGGTTCTAAGAGGAAATGGAACATGAAGCTGAATGCTATCTGGTAGGTACAGAAGGATGAAATTTGGTGTTTTGGCAATGAGGCAGTCATTGGTGACCTTGGAGAAAAGGAAATGGGACCAGATTCGTGGCCTTAACAAGTTGTAAGAGAGAAGAGGACATAGCACATATAGACCAACTCTGTACAATTTTGGTCAAGATGGGAGAGGAAAGCTTCACAAGGAGTGGGAAGAATTTTATTTTTTAAGACTAAAAGAGAGAAAAATGGTTATAGGTTTAGGAGAAAGAACAGGAGAAAGGAAGAGATTGAAAATGCTAGAAATAAAGGACAGCAGACTGGGAGAGTCCAGGTGGGGGAAACAAGGGTATCAATATTAGAGGCCAATAGAAAGCCAATGCTTTGCTAAATATACAATTGCAAAGAAGAGGATTTTGGACAAATTTCCAAAAGGCATGACAGATTAGTCTGAAATTTTACTTGATTTACTCTAGACTCACAACATAGAGCACAATAATTCCTAGGTCTTAGACTTAGTCATTATCATTGGTTCTAAATGTTGCTGTAGGTTGTTAGAGAGGAGGTAACATTCCCAGGCCAAATAGAAGCAGCACATTTGTGCAGTTTCCATGTCTGGAGAAGAGTGGGGTATGTCTCTAGACCACTTGTTGCTTCCTTATTGACCTAGGTTCTATCCTATGCTCTTTCCACCCATTCTCCAGTCACCTTTGTCTTAGGGCTGCCTGGAAACAGTTCATTTGGAGGGACTCTGAGGGACCCAGAAGCACAGGTCAAAAGCATAGCTCTTGTCAAGACGGAGAGAAGGGTCTTTGTTGGCTCCAGAAGGCAAGGAAGAGAGAGTGGATGGCCAGGGTAGATTCAGAAAAGAAGAAACAGAGAAGAGGACACTCTGGAAGGTCTACTTAGCACAAGGCAGGTGGCCTTGTTGAGAGAACACGTGTATGTGTCAGACCAATGGGGTTCACCCCACCCTCACAGGTCCCCAGCACTCCATAAATTTTCTTAATCTCAGAGGTATGTATTCTTCACAGACTACAGCCCCCATGGTGGCTCTCTGGCAATTTCACTGCTCAAAGGCTGGTGCCAATATTTGGAGTCATTCCTTCCCTTTGGCCCACCACTACTTCCACACAGAGCCTAGAGGACCAAAGAAGTGAATGGTATCACATGTGAGAGAATGGGTTTTGAAGCAAATCACTTAACTGTTCTGTACCTCAGTTTCTTTGTCTGTAAAAGGGGGTTAACGGCATTTAAATTGAAGAGGGATGGGGATTAAAAGAGATAAGGCATGCAAAGCAATTATCTATATTAATTAATCCTCCTGAAGTTACTGATATCTGAGGAGAGGAACCCAAGACACGATGTTTGGTTCAATTCAGTTTGGAAACACTGTAGATTAACATGTCATTAAGTATTGATTATAGAGTTTTATCACCCCCCCCACACACACACACAAATGATGTCTTACTTACAATATGTGATTCACAGTGACTGCCAATTTCTCTACCGCTCCATGGCGGGAAATTGGCATTTTTGATCTGTTGTGTGGGAAGAAATCCAGCCTGATTGTCTCTCTTCCAGTCCTCCCATTGTGGCACACTGTCAAATGCCCTGTTGGATATAAACTACCAATCAGGACTGACTACATAATTCATGTGGTCCCATGCAAAATGAAAACATGGAGCCCATTTTTCAAAATTATTAAAAATTTCAAGATAATGATAATAGAGAATTAAACCCAGCATGGAGCCCCATGTGACTACATTGATTGCACACCCATGAAATAAGCCCTGCCCCAAATCCATCTCCAATGTTCTGATCTTGACAGACAGTCCAGAGTAAAGTCAGATATTCATATGAAAGAAATTTGCACTGGAAGAGGAAACTCTGGGCAAGGAGCTCCCTCCAGTTTGTTTCTCCAAAAATCACCAGGTTGCCTGGTGGTTATGGATAGCCTAAACCCTCAAAGGCAGAGTTCTGGCACTGTATGTCATAGATAACAATGTCTCCTCTAACTGTAATCAACCAGCAACTGCCTTCTCTCCTGCTGTTACTTTTTCTAATCACTTAAGGTGATATCCACTCTCCCAAGCCATCCACTATAAATGCCTGACACCAGCA
Organism: Taxidea taxus jeffersonii; assembly: GCA_003697995.1. Classification (NCBI taxonomy): domain Eukaryota; kingdom Metazoa; phylum Chordata; class Mammalia; order Carnivora; family Mustelidae; genus Taxidea; species Taxidea taxus. The sequence goes on from ML094969.1 coordinate 11,463, forward strand.
CAGGCAAATCCAAGACAGAGGCTGAGTGGCTTGCAGGGCCTTGGGGCACAGGCCCTTTTCTAGCCCCACTCTGCATCCCAACAGCAACCTTGCTTCTTTGAGGTTGGCTCTTTGTTGATATCTCAGGTTATACTTCAAGGAAGGAAACTGAGGAAGACAGAGATGGAAACCTGAAAGGATGCACAACCCTAGAACAGTGCTACTCAAAGTGTGGTCCATGGATCAGGACCAGACTGCAATGAGGTAAGTATAGAAATTGAAAATAAGTGTTTTAATATTCTCATAGCAACTTGATAATGAATAATTTTAAAAATAATTTGTGTCTTGGGGCGCCTGGGTGGCTCAGTGGGTTAAAGCCTCTGCCTTCGGCTCAGGTCATAATCTCAGGGTCCTGGGATCGAGCCCCGCATAGGGCTCTCTGCTCAGCAGGGAGCCTGCTTCCCCTTCTCTCTCTCTCTGCCTGCCTCTCTTGACTACTTGTAATCTCTGTCTATCAAATAAATAAATAAAATAAAATAAAATAATTTGTGTCTTAATTTTCACCCTTCTAGTAATTCAGTTTTGCATTTTACCAAAGTATTGGTGTGAGCAGTTTGGAAATGTAAAAAGACAATTAAAAACAAAACTAAAAAAAAATTAAACTAACTAAAATAAACCAAAAAATGAGTGTTTTATAGCAGATGACTGCTAGCCTTGCCATGGTACCCCTGGCTCTAGCATAGTAGAAAAAACACTGAGGAAAGAGACAAATGATCAGAGTTCTTGTCCTAGTTCCTTCATTTCCTTACAAGTTGTTCAATCTCTGAGCTCTACTTTTTTCATCTATAAATGTGTCATGAGGAACACATGAGATATTGGGCAAGAAGCTGCTCTACACACTGTAAGGTGCAGTGTTAAATGAGGGAAATATCATGAGGGTGCTACATTCTTTGGCCACTCAATGCCCCTGCCATGCAAACACTACTGGGTACTACCAATGGTAAGAGCACAGCCTCCAAAGTCAGGATGCTGAAATTGGACCCTACCTTCATGAATTACAAAACGACTCAGCACCTCTGTTTTCTTACCAAAGAAGAAGGGAGCCTTTTAATTTCAGCCTGATAGGGCGTGTAGTGAGGATTAACTGGAAAGCTATTAAAACAACATGCAGAACTTATCCACAGTAAGTTCTAGCTAGTAGTGTGGACACCTCTTATTTTTGTCACTCCACATTACTATTTTGAGATTTTCCCATGTTCACAGTTTGTCCCCTTTAATTGCTATATATCTCTATCATTTGCATCTTTAATACTTCCTTTATCCAGTCCCATATTGGTGTCTTTATGTTTTCTAACTGGTTACTGCTGATATAGAAGATATTATTGATATGAGAGACCTGCTCTTCCATCTAGTAAACTTGCTGGACTCTCATTAGTTCTAATGTATGTCTAATTCTCTTGGACTATCTATATAAATGATCACAACATTTGCAAATACACTCATTTTGTTTCTTTTTTGGGAAATCTTATACTTCTTATTTCTTCTTTCTAGGACTTTCCATATTCATTTGTTTCTAAAGTTTCTCCTCTTTTAAGTGTAACATTTGCTGTGGGTTTTTAATAGGTGATCTTGATATGGGTGAGGTTCCTTTATTAATAATTTAATGTATTTTGTCACAAATAGTTGTTAAACTTTATAAAATGTTTTCTATTCATCTATAATATTTTCATTGTTTTCCCCAAGTGTATTAATGTGATAAATGACACTGACAGATTTCCTGATGCTGAACCATTCTTGTATCCTGGGTATAAACTCTACTTGGCCATGATGGAACTTTTTGTGTTTCTTTACTTGCTATATTTTGTTGTGTTTTTAATACATTATTAGATTTAGTTAATATTTTGCTTAGCAATTGTTATCTATAGTGTCAAATGACATTTCCTTTTCTTTTGTTGTCCCCTATGCAGATTTGACATCAAGACATCATAACTCAAGTGGGCACCTTTCACACTTTTTTTCTAATCTCTGGAACAACATGTAGAGAAGAGAGATTATCTTTTCTTGGGAAGTTTGATAAAATATTCAACCTTTAAAATTATCTGGAACTGGTCATTTTGAGAAGAGGTGAGCTTTTGATTAAAATATACAATCTTGGTGTGCCGGGGTAGCTCAGATGGTTAAATACCTGCCTTTGGTTCAGATCATGAACTCCAGGCCCTGGGATTGAGCCCCATGACTGGCTCCCTGCTCATTGAGGATTCTGCTTCTCCCTCTCCCCCTGCTCATGCTCTCTCTTTCTCTGTATCTGCCTCAAATGAATAAATAAAATCTTAAAAAAACACTATAAGCTTACATGATCATTTGTCTAGTCCATGTTCCTGAGCTCATTTTTACATTTTAAAAACCAACACATTTACTTATCTTCTGGCTTTCAGCCTTTTGTCTCACAACCATCTTTATCTTAACATCACTCCTGAAGAACCAAGAACTAGATTTGCAGGAGGGGAGAGAATAGCAGCCGGATAAATTCCTGCCTGCCTTTTTCTAGCCTAGGTGATCACAATTTAAGAAGCCCTTTGAAAAAACTTCTTTCTGACCCCTCAACCGCATTTAGGCAGAAAAACTTCAGGAGCTAGTTGCCCAATGAGGCAAATGTCACCTTGTCACATTATGAGTCATTACCAACATCACACTCGCTCTTAAGGTTCTCTTACTTAACTATCTCCTGTTGTTTTCATTCATTCATTCACATTAACTCTGCACCACCTTATGTGCAGGATTCACTGGTTTTTGCTTGTCTGATGTACTGGAAGAAGAAGTATGCGACTTGTCTCTCAGCATAATCATAGCTGTGGAAAGAGAGCTACAATTAGAACTGAGCCAGGTTTGCTTATTTAATGAGGACAGAGTCAGCTCTCCTGCCCTCCCACCTTAGACCTGAGGTGAAAGTTTTGAAATCCTTCTCTCTGAATTACATGGACTGCTGCTCTAATTGCATTTAGGAAAAGTCATTTGTGTTCAATCCTGAAGATCCTTTGCTCCCTCCTTCTTCTGATCATTTGAGGATTGTTAGTAGAGGCTGAGGCTCTGCAGTGCTATTGTCTGATAGGTCCCACGCTGCCCCTCAGGTTGCCCCCTAACCCTTGGCTTAGTTATATCTTTCTTTGCTCAGGATCCAAGTTTCTTACATCATTCACTATCTGGATGGAAACACAGTCTTCTCATCAGAAGAAATAGTAAGTTGAACAGTCACTGATCTGAAGGCCATTGGAAAAGACCCGAAAAGACAGTAGTCCATCCTCAATTGACCCAGGTGTCCATTGATACCCAGATCAAAATCTTACCATTTGCGATGACATGGATGGAACTAGAGCGTATTATGCTTAGTGAAATAAGTCAACTGGAGAAAGACAACTATCACGTGATCTCCCTGATATGAGGAAGTGGAGATGCAACGGGGGTGGGAGTTAAGGTGGTAGGAAAAGTAAAAATGAAACAAGATGGGATCGGGAGGGAGACAAACCAAAAGAGACTCTTAATGTCATAAAACAAACTGAGGGGGGTGGGGGAGAGAGGGGTGGGGAGAGGGTGGTGGGGTTACATTATATGTTTAAATAAAGCTTAAAAAAAAGTAAAAAAAAAAAAGCTTATGGTTTCCTCTAATACCAAGTCCTGTCTATGCTGGGTTGTTGGCCTGTAGCTTACATCATTGTTTGGAAACACTTTAGCTTAGGAAGATTAAACATTACCTTCTAGAAGGACATGAAGTGAGAATATCTATGTGAAGAATGGCAGACCAACATTGCCCAACTCTTGAACCTTGAGAAATCTCTTCCCCCTTAGTAGTCTCTTATTGTCATTCTGCCAGAAAGACTGTGACCCAAATGGTTGTCAGTCCTTTCCAACTGCCCTAAGAAACATCTTTCACCACATTTCAAGGGACTGCCTTGGACTTTCAGTTTCCTGCCTGAGAAACAGACTCTTCCCTTTGGATGTTGATCAATAGCTGGAACTATAATTCCTGCTGGATATACTTGGCACCTGTACTCAAGGCACAGCCTATCCAGACAACTAGAGAAAACACACACACACACACACACACACACACACACACACAGACAATAAGAAGTTGGAGGTATTGTTTGATTTCTGTGCTTACAATCTTTTTTTCATTTTATGGGGCTTGAAATAGACCCTGAAGGAAAATTGTTGACATGATTCTAATAACTCAGGGAGAATGTGTGGCAGATAGAATTCTAAATATGTTTCCCTAAGACATCTGTTCCCAAGTTATTAAATTAAATGCTAATCTATATACTGTTGTAAAGGGATTTTGCAGATACAAAGTTCCAAATAAGTTGACTTTAATATGTGGATATCACCCAGTTTGGTCTGATCTAATCACAGAAGCCCTTGGAAAGCAGAGTTTTCCCTGGCTGGTGGCAGAAGGGGAAGTGAAAGAGATTCAAGTCACAAGAAAGGTTTAGTGCACTATTACTAGCTTTGAAGACTGAAGGACCCGTATGCAAGGACCAAACAGTGAACTCTAGGAGATGAGAACATCCCTTGACTGACACCCAGCAAAGAAACTGGAACAAACATCCTGAAATTGCAAAGCTATGCATTGTGCTAGCAACCTGGACGAGCTTGGTAGCAGATCCTTTCCTGAAGTCCCAGGTTAAGCCTGGTGTGGCCCACACTTTGATTTGTGAGGTACCAAGAGGAGCACTCAGTTAAGCTTTCCTGGCCCAGGGAATCTATAAAAGAATAAATGGATATTATTTTCAGCTGCTGGGTTTGTGGTAATTTGTTACATAGCCATAGAAAACTAATGCAGGACATATAACCAATCTCCCAAAAGTATCAATCCTATATCTCAGTTCTCTGTATGCATGAAACCAAAATGCCCCTGCTCCCATCTCCACCCCTGAGCAGAACTTCTCTCATACAACTTTTCTCACTAGCTGAAGTCTCAGTGTGGCCTTCTGGTTGCTGTAATGCTGGGGACAGGCTAATGGCTAACTTGACCCACTGGCAAGTGGGACATTTATCAGGCCTAGGCTGGTAGGAACAATCCCTGCTATTTTCAGAAAGCTGGGTACAAAGCACTTCCATAGTCATTTTTCACTGGAGCCACACAGCAACCGCCAATACTATATCATGTCCCCATTTCCCAAATGAAACAATGAGGCCCAAAGAGAGAAAATAAGTGGTTCAAGGTCAGAGAGCTGGCATGGGAGAAGTCCCTGCTATTTAATACAATTCACTTTTGGTAACTATTTGTAGATTTTTCATCAGTGGGTTGCAAGGCCTTGGTGGAAAATGATCATCAAGGCTGTTTCTCCTCATGTGCATCTGAACTAAAGGAGTAGAGACACTAGGGAACCTAATAAATTGTGAAGTATTTATTAATTATTTGCAGAGTCATAATCTGCTCCATGTTGTGCCCATGCTTTGTAAGACTCTTTGTCACATGGTTCCTGTTATTGTTAATTTTATGTGTCAAATTGACTGGACCACAGGGTGCCCAGATATCTGCTTAAACATTATTTCTGGGTGTGTCTGTGAGGGTGTTTTCAAAAGTGATTAGCATTTAAATAGCTGGACTGAGTAGAAGTGCACCATACCCAATCCAGTGAGGATATAGATAGAACAAAAATGTAGAGGAGGGAGAAATTTCTCTCTCTGCCTGAATACTGAGCTGAGATATACTGGACTTTTCCTGCTCTCAGACTGGGCTTATACCATTGGCCTTGTGGCTCTCAGGCCTTTGGAACTAAGATACTGGCTTTCCTGCATCTCCAGCTAGCCCATGGCAGGTTATGGGGCTTCTCATCCTCCATTAACATATGAGCCAAGTCCTCATAATTAATAAACAAATAAAATAATATCTCCAATTGATTCTGCTTTTCTGGAAAACATTGACTAATTCAGTTCTCTCCCTCACTTTCTTCAGTTCTTTGGTCAGTGGGGCCTTCTCTGACCACTCTATCTAAAATTTCAATGCCCCCTTTACCTAATTTCATCTTTTGTTTTTTCCCCTATTGCAAGTTATCATGATGCAATATCCTATACATTTTATTTATTTTTTATATGGTCACCATGGCCATTCTGGCTCTCTGTAGGGACAGACTCTGTCAAGTATCAGCCATCATATATCCTGTTCCTTGGAGACAAAGTGGCCCCCAAGAATATAGACAGGGGCTGCTTCTGTCTTAGGCCCTCCATTATCTGAATCAGAACTGACTGCAGTGTCACCTTTTTTCCTTTCTTTGTGAAAAGTAATTTGTCCAGATGATGTATCAGGCCCCAAGAGAAAAGATCCTATCTGCCTAATAAGCTGGGATTCATTTGTATCAAAGGGAACAGAAGCAACAAATTTATCCTGATGCTTCTAATTTATTTGGAACTTAAACTGACCCTAATGTAAAAGATGAAACTGTGTCACCTGAAGTGGCCATTTCAAGTGTGGGCCATTTCCCTGTGGCCAAAGCAGTCCCTCAATAACTTACTATAATACCAGTTCCTGTTGGCAGAGCCTTTAGGAGCAGGAGGATCAACCAAGTAGGTCAGCTCAGATCTTCCCAGAAGGATGAGAGAAAAGCAGAGGATTTCCAGTCCCCTGAGTCTTCCCCTTGGGCAGTCATGACCTACCCTAGACTGTGTATAGGAATCAGAGTTGGAAACCTATCTAGGACATACAAAGCCATTGACTGATGTAGTTTTGCAGCTTCTAAGGCAGGTCTGCAGTGAGAGACGTACACAGAAGGCTTTGACTAAGGAAAGGTGTAGGATTACATAGGGAGTGACACAGAAGTGCTTCTGGAAAGATATGATGTTGCCTTGCATACTTATGTGGTATTAAAACAGCTGACAGGTTAAGAATTTTTTAAAAAAGACATCCAGATGGCCAACAGACACATGAAAAAAATGCTCCACATCACTCAGCATCAGGGAAATACCACAATGAGATACCACCACACACTAGTCAGAATGACTAAAATTAACAAGTCAGGAAATGACAGATGCTGGCGAGGATGCAGAGAAAAGGAAACCCTCCTACACTGTTGGTAGGAATGCAAGCTGGTGCAGCCACTCTGGAAAACAACATGGAGATTCCTCAAAAAGTTGAAAATAGAGCTACCCTATGACTCAGCAATTGCACTACTGGGTATTTACCCTAAGGATACAAATGTAGTGATCTGAAGGGGCACGTGCACCCAGATGTTTATAGCAGCAATGTTCACAATAGCCAAACTATGGAAAGAGCCCAGATGCCCATCAACAGATGAATGGATAAAGAAGAAGTGGTATATATATGCAATGGAATACTATGCAGCCATCAAAAGGAATGAAATCTTGCCATTTGCGACGATGTGGATGGAACTAGAGAGTATTACGCTTAGCAAAATAAGTCAATCGGAAAAAGACAACTATCACATGATCTCCCTGATATGAGGAAGTGGAGATGCAATGGGGGGGTTGGGGGATAGGAAAGGAATAAATGAAACAAGATGGGGTCAGGAGGGAGACAAACCATAAGAGACTCTTAATCTCACAAAACAAACTGAGGGTTGCTGGGGGGGGCAGGGAGAGGGTGATGGGGTTATGCACATTGGGGATGGTATGTGCTATGGTGAGTGTTGTGAAGTGTGTAAACCTGGCGATTCACAGACCTATACCCCTGGGGCTAATAATACATTATATGTTTATAAAAAATTAAAAACTTAAAAAAAAAGAATGTCACAATGTCCAAACATCAAATAAGCAATCCCAGCCCATAGCTTTACCTAATGTCATGTGCCCTACTGGGATACAACTTCATTCTAGCCTTATTCCTGATCTTCAACCCCATAACATACACATATGTATATGCACACAAACACACATATGCTTACACACACACACACACACACACACACACACACATTGCTATTTCACCTTCTATTCTTGGTTTCATTCCTTGCCTTACCTCACTTGATGACTGCCTTAAGCATCTTTCCATTCACCACTAAATGTAATGAACAAGTTATTTTCTCCAGCACCAGAAAATGGAAGACCAAGCTGCGTTTAGATCTAGCAGAATGTATTCTTTCACTCCTCAGCTGGAAACTATGTTTGCATAATATTTTCCTTTAAGAGGAGAGAACAGGGCAGCCCTTTACTTGAAGTAAGTCAGGTGATGCCTGGGTGGCTCAGTTGGTTAAGCGACTGACTGCCTTCAGCTCAGGTCATGATCCCAGAGTCCTGGGATCGAGTCCCACATCGGGCTCCTTGTTCGGCAGGGAGCCTGCTTCTTCCTCTGCCTGCCTTCTGTCTGCCTGTGCTCACTCGCTCTCTCTCCCTCTCTCTTTGACAAATAAATAAAAAAATAATAAAATTAAAGTAAGTCAGGGTTAGTGAAAAGTAGAACCTAGACAGAAGTAATTCATGCTTCATGCAAGGAATTGGACACAATCTAGATGTTAGACAATATGGGCATGGTTAAGAAAATTATTGTACATTATCTCCAAAGAGTATCTCCACTAAAAAGTACCATTATGGGGGCGCCTGGGTGGCTCAGTCGTTAAGTGTCTGCCTTTGGCTTGGGTCATGATCTCAGGGTCCTGGGATCAAGCCTCGCATCTGATTCTGCTCAGCTGTGAGTCTGCTTCTCCCTCTCCCTCTTCCTCTCTTCAAAAAATATTCATTATGAAGACAACATTGCAACTGTCATGCTTACACTTTAATGGTAAATGGAAAAGGCTACACATATGACTGCAGTTATAGCAATGTAAAAATACACACATGTGGCCAAGGCCCAGGAGGCAATGTGGGATAGAAAATAAGCTCTTATGAGCTACCATGTGGGAATTATGGGCTATGTTTTTCTTTTTAAATTCCTATAATGTTCTTCAACAGTGTTATAATATTGTTGTTACGGTAAATAATAGTCAAAGAGAACAAAGTCCAGCCTAAAGTCTTCAATCCATTGCAGCTGCCTGGACCAGAAATGTCATATAAAGGTCTTCCCCACTGTCCATGGCACTGTGGAACACAATCTATGCTAGCTCTCCCCTCTCAGTTCCCCATCCAAGGACAGACTGTGTGTTCTGTGGGCTACAAGGAAAAGACAGAATAGGCCAAACCTCTGGATCCAAACAAAGGAACAAATTTCAAACCCTGCGTCCCCCACAGTGCCTTGCTCAGTTTTGTGCACACAGGAGTTACTTACAAAATATATAACTTACAATTATTATCTTGACTTTTCTTTCTCCTCTTCTCTCCCACCAAAATAAGATTCTGGTTGTCCTTTGGAATTCCCATCTCAGTGGCACCTCACCCATGGGACTGGCCAAAGGCACTCACCCTTGTCTCCATTTTCCACATCCTCACATCCAATCAATCACTGAGTCCTGTGGATCCTGTCTCATTAAAATTTCTCAAATGTCTAGGGGCACATGGGTGGCTCAGGCAGTTAAGCATCTAACTCGTTCTAAGCTAAGGTCTCAATCTCAGAGTGGTGTCTTAAATCTCCACATTGGGTTCCATGCTGAGTGTGGAGCCTATTTTATTTTTTTTAATTTTTATATATTTTTAAAATTTCTTTTCAGTGTTCAGAATTCATTGTTTATGCACCACACCCAATGCTCCATGCAATACATACCTCCATAATACCCACCACCAGGTTCATCCATTCCCCCATCCCCCTTCCTTCCAAAACCCTCACTTTGTTTCTCAGGGTCTACAATCTCTCATGCTTCTTCTCCCCCTCCAATTTCCCCCAACTCACTTCTCCTCTCCATCTCCCCATGTCCTCCTTGTTATTCCT